>JASDQU010012747.1:101515-117479 GCA_032191745.1 Picea mariana | reverse complement strand
TATGAGTCCCAAAGGATCCATAGATCCTCACCACCATAGCGGTAATGAACTCCGTCAAAAGATCATCAATCACCTCAATACGAATAACTGAACCCGACATCGAGTTCAACCTTATGCAGTGGAGAGCTTCCAAGTCTCCCACTCGATCCTCCCCCCAAAGTTAGGGGTCGATAGGAAGGGTCATCCCACAGAATCAGAGCCCCATCACGAAATACACATCCTCGATGTCCAAGAATGTCAGTTGCTCACCTCTCAATATTAAGCACTGCAAATCAGTGCTCCACATCCCAATCAGATATTAAAGAAAGAAATCATGAGACCATATCAGAGGGCACTCGAAGAACTTGAGCATCCCACAAGAAGCCAAGTATCTTTGAACACCTGACTGCACTCTCACCACCTCCCACAAACAGTCCAAATCGCGTTCTCTCCAGTGCACAAGCATCTTGCTATCAGAATATGTTTATCACTTGCATCCACACAGAAACACTTGATCAACCTCATCATCCAGAAAAAAGAATCAAAGTATCAAAAATTACAACCCCTTATCCTTTCCCACCATGTGCGGCTTTCACCCAAAAAGTTGAGCACATGTGCACGCATGTTCTTTGCACAACTGCGCACTAATGCACAACTTTTGGAGAAGAAACCATGCATGAGTGTGTGTCTGTCAGTTCGATAGTCGCACATCTCATGTGTGCATGTCTTCCCATATCCTATGCCCACATGTGTGGTTGTGTCAGGCACAGCCACATATTGTGCGTAGGAAAAGGGATTGTACCCACGCACATGTGCATGGTCATTCCTCCTTTTCCCATGCATTGGTGCGCCCCTACCCAAAAAAAAACATTTACGACCCTCCATACAGCCCTTACCTACATTCTAGGAAATTCACAACATACACGAGGATAGGACCACTAACTTGTCTCTCGCCATTCTCGGATCACCTTATGCTCCCGCAATCTCCAAATCTCCTCACAACAATATCGTCAATTCAGCTACAGTGACAGGTGTTAGCACTGAGAATCAGCCTCATAATGCAATGAGGATAAGCCCAGTACCCATGAAAGTATATGTAAATGTGAATGAGTGTTTAAAGGTCAAATGGACAAGACTCAGAATAATAATGTTTTAAACTCAAAAATATGAGCTAGCATGCACAAGCAATTGGGGTCTTGATCAACTTCAATTAATGAATGAGAGTAAAATTTAATAGGAGGAAGACTTAATGAGGGAGATGTAAAAGTTTGCAATTGACATTAGGTCTTCAAGCAGCCTAAGGAGAAGAAACTCAAAACACAAGATCCTCTTGAATTCAAAGTTTAAAAAACACTGAAGAACATCATAGTAGTATTATAATCTAACATTTATCATAACAAAACTATAGCAATCTCATGTGGATCTTCCAATCATGAAAAATTAAGCATAAGAGGCAACAAGATGATATAAGAGATACTAACTTCTATTAATAAAAAAATCTCAAGTCCAGTACATAACCAAAGAACAAGTCTTAGTAAAAAATATTACAATAATTGAGCCTCAGCTCAACCATTCCCCTTTTCTTGAAAATAAAGCTTTTGGTTCCCTTTAGATCAGATTGTGATCATCAACAATTACAGTCTCTTTGTTTTCATCATGATGATCACGAGATAGTGGTACAAATGGGTTTAAATCACACTGATAATTATGATCAGCCAAGAACATATAGCTATCTATGCAATCATCAGTTATAATATGTTCAACATGTTTTGAAAATTGATCATAAACTAGACATGCATCCTTGTCCATAGAAAAATCTGCAAATGTTGAAGAATTTGATTCCAAATGTGAATCATACTTACTGTCTTCTTGTTTCAAATCTAAAATATACTGACATTCCTCTTTCTCATATGCATGCATATTTTCAAAGAAAACCTTCTCTTGGATCCTCCTAGAAGAATGGATTTTCTCCTCACCTTCTTGAGCATCTTCAAATAAACTTCTTAAGGATGAAGACTTTATTTCTCTCAGGAGAAGGACAAGTTCTAGATACTCATCCATGACATAGAACACCAAGGGCATGCCATGATAAATGTTGTATAACATTCTGTTATAGACAGACAAAGCTTCTTTATCCTCTCTTCTCATAGCAGTGAACTCATGCAAGTACTGATCAAATGATTTTCTCTCTCCCTGGTATTTTAAAAAGGTGTCATATAGTTCATGCCATGAACCAATGGAAGAAGCTTCCATATTCTTGAACCACAAGACAACATCTCCAATCAAACATTTAGAGAAAATTCTCATGAAAATATCTTCATGCAAGATTTCCAGATTGTCGATGAAGTCTTGAAAGGCTAACAGATGCTCTTCTCCTGCAGTGTTATCTTTTCCAGCAAAAGTTCATAGGTAGTCTACAAATATAGGAGGGTAAGGATGAACAAAGGATGGCATCTATAGAGGTCCAAACATATTTTCCCTAATATTAAACTAGAATTCAATCGGTTGCTGAACACTAGAAGGTTGTTGGTAAAGGTCAAAGGAGATGATAGCCTGAACTGAATCAGTTTTATTATTTGCAAAAGGGCAATAATAATTTGGTGCATGTTGAATTTCAACAAGATGGTTATTAACATCAGAGGGAATGGTAAAAGGTAATAAATCATCTTTGAAATCTGCAGAAGGGAGAGAATCATAAGGTTCAGACTGATTAAAAAAGTGTATATGAACCTCATCTTCTTCAGGTGTTCGAAGTGGATGGATATCCTTAACATCAATGACATGGGAAGGGGGTAAATATACTTGTTTGAAAAAGGAATATGCAATAGCAGGCACATGTTCTTTAGAGTATACGAGGCAGATTGTGATTCTTCTAATGTGTGAAGGGAAATTCAAGAATGAATGAAGGAAAAAGAGCACAAGTTCCAGAAAGAAATTTAGAACTTGATACTTGAACTTGCCTCTTCCTTCCATTTCTTTCCAATCTTGTTCCCACAATAGAGTATTCCAACAGGTTCATCTTCATGGAGTCGCCAAGTAGAAAAAATGCAGTCCTCTAGGTGCCCAACCTTAGTCTACCATCTAGACATGGAACTATACTTGTTGTTCTACCCAGGGAGATATTCAACATCCTCAAATCGCCTCCCTAGAAAGGATGGAATTTATGTTAGAACTAAGAATCAACCTCAGAATGCAATGAGGATAAGCCCAGTACCCATCAAAGTGTATGTAAATGTGAATGAGTGTTTAAGGGTCAAATGGACAAGACTCAAAATAATAATGTTTTAAACTCAAAAATATGGGCTAGCATGCACAAGCAATTGAAGTCTTCCTCCTATTCACTTATAAACTCATTCACTGACTGAATTTGATCAACACCCCAATTGCTTGTGCATGCTAGCCCATATTTTTTATTTTAAGACATTATTATTTAGAGTCTTTTCCATTTGACCTTTAAAAACTCATTCACATTTACATATACTTTGATGGGTACTGGGCTTATCCTCATTGCAGTCTAAGGCTGATTCTCAGTGCTAACAACAAGTACAAATGAGGTGGAATTGCACCAACCATATATAACCCCTTTTTCCTAACTTCCACACTCTATTACAGGAGCCCAGAGTCTCTATTTTTCGATATGATCTCAGCTACGGGATCCTAGTCCCACCACCTATGCATTCACATTCCCCAGGTCATCATCTGCACCTTTCCCTAGAGGGGCATTTTCCTCATATCACATTCAAGTACACATGCCCATGTTCAATTTTATCAAATATTTGTTATATGTTCTTTATCATCAGATATTATTCACGTCAGGTATTTGGTTTTCATGTGTGCAGATACTTGTTTTGCAAGATTAGAACCCCTTCAGGTATATGTTTGAAATTGACATGTAATTATCCCCTATATAAATCAATTGCATCTCCCAGTCATACCCCCTGACATTTACCTTTAGGTTCCTTACATCCACCTCTGCAGTACCTTCACCTCTACCTCATTTGGGTACTGTCACCTGGTATCACTCTCCCCCACGAGTTGTCCCATTCATAGTTCCCCTTGGCAACTTGACACTTGTGCTGATTTCACCCCCTAGGGATGGGAGTCCCAATAGTCTTATGAAATTCTGAAAATGAACCCCATACTTCTTCTCATCATATTTATAACTCTCCCAATGGACTCCCAAGTCATATCATCTCGGTTCTATTGATTTCACCTCTGCAGTATCATTATCCCTCCATCTCATCCGCCATCTATTTTTCCATCTGCAGATTGTCCTACATCCATTTACCTAATATAGAAACCCACCCATGGGGCCCCCACCCTCCACCAATTTTCTTTTACAAACTTGCACCCTTACAAATTTACACCCTAAACAGGCCAAGACATCTTTCACTGGGGCACCTATTTCTTTATCTGTCTACTCAACCCAAATTATTCTTTATTTCTTAGGTAATTGTAAAAATCCTTTGTTTCCAGCATGTACTTAGCTTTTTCGTCATCACCCTTGATGAAATTATTTTTTCCCTGGAAAAGAAACCCATGTCTCCCTTGGTTGGGGCATCCCCTCTTTTTTCATTCTGACATTGTTCACAAACCCCAAGTATCCCAAGTCCATATACCCATGATCTTTGAGTTTATTCACTTTGTTATCCTCTCACACAGTTTAACCTCATATCTAGTTGTCCCCCTGACACTAGATTCAGTTTTATCGTTGTTGCCAATCCTCCTTCATAATTTCCCAACCAAGGGAAATATTGAGTCTCACAACACCTCAACTTCTTTCATGTTACCCGTCAATATGTGATATCATCACAGTGGATTTTATGAATCCCTTTGCTTCTTGGAGTCATGTCTCCCTTCCAGTCAACATCAACATAGTTTCCAGAAGGGTGGAAGTATCTTGACTCTCATTAGCTTTACAATGAGGAGTCTCAGACGAACAAAGAGAATCATCATTATTATCTGATTTCGTTGACACACATAACATTTGACTTCAGCAAACTCTCATGTTATGGTGGGTCTTCCTATGCGACTATTGCAGTTTTTTCATACCAGCCGAAGACCTATGAATTCGTTAGGCCATCAATGCCTACGAGTCATCGAAAATTATTACAATCATCCTTTCCTCACTTCAGAGTCTGTTCACCATTCATAACTATCATCTCCCATTATTAACCACCCCTGAGGGCACCGTAGTTATCTACATCAACATACATTTTCAGTTACAGTCTCACATTTTGGTTACATGACATGAGCATGGGACATGCTCCGCTCGTTTATACATAGATTTTTTTCTCCTTAGAGAAAACTTTGGGTCCCACAATTTTCCCTCTCCCTCGGGCAAATCACTCTTGTAGTTCCCCCCTTCACTCTTCATTACAATGATACTCTTATCAAAAGAAACATTGATGTATTTTGGTTATATGTATGCTCCTAACCTCACACATTAGGGGACATTTGTTATCACTAAAAAATCATCTGCAACATTGCACGCAAATGGCTAAAGAAACACATCAATGCCAATAGCAATTAGTCCACCTACAACACCAAAATTCATTCAAAAGGCAAAAAACTATACAATTGGGTCAAAAATTGAAATGTGCAGATTCACCAAAGGAAGTGCACGCACAATATGTGCGGGCCAATGCATCCCTCACTACACAAAATGCACGACTGTGTACGAGAAAATTCGTGCACTTCTATGAACAATGCATTTATGGATTTTTTTTACCCCTCAACCACTTCTGGTCCGACCCCCAACATGATTTGACACTCACATCTGAGAAAAATCTAGCTTGGGGGTTGGTCAAGGGCTAGAGGGTGCCCTAAAAGGCCCCTTGTTCACACTATGAACCAATTACATTTTTCCATGTATGAATGCTATAAATAAGAGCCACGGGTGTGCTAAGAAACCAATATCTTCATAGTATTATTATGTTGCAAGAATTCTTCCTTGGGAATCCTCTTTTCTCTTGGAATCCTTCAAGCACCATTGCAATAGGCCATTCCACTCACCTCTTGAGGGAATAGAAATTGATTTTCTTCACCATTTTCCATTTCTTCCATTGTATGAATAGCTCTCAATTAGGGAACTCAATATGCCTCCCAAGGAGGAAGAGGGGACTCATAAGTCCCTTCCTTTATCTACGGTGTTTTTCCTACTATTCTCTTGATCCATTGGTACAATTATGTTGGTCATTGTCTGATTTTCATGGTTCTAATTTTATCATGATTTCTAACATTTATTTCTTAGTTGTTTTATTTTATTTATTTTTTTTCATATGTGTTTGGCTTATCTAACCCACTCATAAAATTTTGTCTTGTCTAGCAGGCTCATCTAGACATGCAAGTGTTGTTGTTTTGCTCACCCAAGTGACAAAACCAACACAACACATACTTAGGATAAAGAATGTGTCATATAATGTTAAATACAATAAGGTGGTGTAGGACTTCGTGGTTATACGGGGAGTCATGGGCTAACAATATCCCCCTCAATTATAAGTCTGAACAATTATATAAATAAGGAAGCAAGAACTGGTATCATCTCTAAGTCTTTAATATGAAACTATTGTGTTGACTCCTCGATGAGAATTTATACAAAGAGAACTTCACTTCAATGAATATATTCTCATATTGGGAAGGTGCATGGTTATTTAATTATGATATAGGAAATTTATATTGAAAATAATGATCTATTTAGTCAAATACTCAAAAACCCAAATGGGAGATAGATATCACCAAAAGGGATCAACCATAAAACCAAAGAAAAAAAACTAAGTAAAGGCAATATAACCCACATATGTGTCCAATATAGATTGAATGGGGCATCAAGACTAATTTTAGGACCCAAAAATAATATCTTTGAGCCATATAATGGGAAACTCAAAGGGAAGACCTAAACACACATGATGTCACCATAAATGTGTGGTGGACACAAATATATATTACTAGGTGATGTGTGCATAGAATTTGTGTCATATAATCAGTGAAATCCACTAATAATTTCCTTAAACAAAATGTGTTGTTGTTTTGGTTTTAAAAATGAAAGAATGAAAAAATATTATGTGACTTTTTTAATGATATGTAAATTGATGTGAATATTCCACTAGACAGTTTGTCATAAAAGATCTATTAAAATATTGAAATCTTTACTATGAAGTTTAATTTCCTTTAGATCTCAGACTCTTTAATTACTGGTTTTATACTTAAAATGTATGAAATAGATGAAATGTGAAAATTAGAGAACATAAATAAATACTCACACACCATCCACAAATAAACACAAGATATAACCTCAGACACCCAATATGGGAGAAACCCCAGCTAGAAAGTGAGGTCGTTTTGCTCTCTTTTCTTCAAATGAAAGTACAAAGAAATAAGTATAAGTTTAAAACAT
Source organism: Picea mariana (assembly GCA_032191745.1). Lineage (NCBI taxonomy): Eukaryota > Viridiplantae > Streptophyta > Pinopsida > Pinales > Pinaceae > Picea > Picea mariana. Next base: position 110,104 of record JASDQU010012747.1, on the reverse strand, counting down.
GTGAAGTAAAGCAATGCATACAAATTCTTCAACAAAATAGACATTAATCAATGGCTCAAACACATAGTATGTAAAGATTTACGTTGGAAACCCTTAACTAGGAGAAAACCATCCTTCCTTGGTGTCGCACCTCTCAACTCTTCATCCCAAAACCCTAATCCCTTAATGCGGGATTAATTTAGAAAACTGCTAAAAATAGTGAAAAATGATAAAATAGGTGATGGGATCGTAAGATGCAATTGTCAAATTTGACACACCCCCGACACACATGCAAACAATATAACATCTACCCAACATTCTCCCAGTTATTGTTTTCTTTGCATACAAGGGGTCACAAGATTACATAGTCAACAATCCAAGGTAGTAATGCCCATTGTTTCTCTACACCAAGAGAACTTCCCGGTGCTCATAGACTTTTTCAATGAATCTGCAACATTCTTTAAGGTGTCAACCATATCCTACAACACCTTCTTGCATTCAACCATGTCTCTCACAAAGTGATATTGGACATCAATATGCTTTGTCCTTGAATCATAAGTTAGGTTCTTTGCTAGGAATATCACACTATTACTATTGTAATCTAATCTTATTGCTTGTTGTACCAACCCAATACCTAAACTCAATATATGTAACCATACTGCTTCCTTCCTTGCATGTGTGGTTTTCATTTATTCAACTTCTATAGTTGAGAGTGCCACTACAACCTATTTTTTTCTCATCCAACTAATTTCTCCTCCAAATAGGTTAAACACCTACCCACTTGTATATCTTCTGTGATCCAGATATCCAGCCTAGTATGCATAAACAAACCCATGTATATCCAACACTCTATCCAATCCTGGTCTTCCTTTGTAGCATAATCAATAAGTATAAGTGCCAAGCAAATACCTGAAAAAACCTTTTTAATTTTGTCCAATGTTTCTTCCCTAGTTTTGGCATATTCCTACTCAAAACTCCCACTACCTGTGCAATGTTTAGTATAGTAAAAACCATTGGATACATAAGTATTCCAACCACACTAGCATACGGAACATGGGACATGTCCTCTTCCTCTTTCTGTGTCTTGGGACATTGATATGCATATAAATTTACACCTGCAGGAATAGGAACCTTTACCGGTTTACTTTCTTGCATATTAAACCTTCGTAATATCGTCTCACCATATTTTCTATTATTCAACCAGAGTTTCCTATTTTCATGATCTCTTTTAATCTCCATTCCCATAATGAATTTAGCACCATTGAGATACTTCATGTCAAATTTGGAGGATAGTTGTGGTTTCACCTCCTTGATAACATCCATGTTATTTCCTACCAGCAACATGTCATTGAAATGCAACACTACATAAATGAAGTGATTACCAACCTGCTTGGAATATACATAATGATCATCCCTGCTTCTCACAAATCCCATTCCAAGGATATATGTATCAAACTTTTGGTATCACATCCTAGGTGATTACTTCTTATCATATAGTGACTTCTTTAGCTTAGAGACCAACTCTTTATTTCCCTTCACTATAAATCCTTTTGGCTGCATCATGTAGATTTATTCTTCTAGATCCCCATGTAGCAATGTTGTCTTCACATACATTTATTCTACTTCAAAATCAAAATCAATAGTAACAGATAAAATAAATCTAATAGAATTTAACTTAGCATTAGGAGAAAAAATTTCACCAAAGTCAATTCCCTCTACCTGGGAATAATCTTTTGCTACTAACTAAGCTTTGTGTTTCTCCACTTTTCCTTTTTCATTCAAAATTTTCTTAAACACCCATTTGTTGCCAATGGCCTTTCTTCTAGATGGAATCTCAACTAGATCTCATGCCTCATTATTATCCAAGGAATTAACCTCTTCAACCATGGCCTTCTTCCAGACTTTACTATCCTCTAAATTCATCGCTTCCCTGATAGTTATGGGATCATCATCAATAATAGATAATGAAAAATTAGTAAGAAAATTAGGTGGACTATACCTTTTTGGTTTCCTTCTTTCCCTCATTGATCTCCTAAATACTGGAGTATAAGGTTCTTCTTCTTTTGATTCATCTTCTTTTGTTGATTCAAATTTTTCATCTTCCAAATCAAACTCTATTTTCTCAGGTTCTTCTTGCCTTGGTAGGAATTCCTATTTGGGAACATATTTAACCTCTCTAAAAACAATATCTCAACTGTAAGCAGTCTTCTTAGTTTTTGGTTTTCAAATCTTATAACCTTTCATACCATCTTTATAACCAATAAAGATACACTTTTAGACTTTATTATAAAGCTTACTCTTATTTTCCTTTGCAACATGTGCATAAGCATCACAACCAAACACTTTGAGATGTTCAAGAGAGGGTTTCTTACCATTCCATACCTCATGCAGATTTTTTTCCACTAGTGTTGATGATAGTGATATATTTACCAAGTAACATGCAGTACCCACTATCTCTGCCCAGAATTCATGTCCTAAACCAACACCACTGAGCATGCTCCTTACTTTTTACATCAACGTCTTGTTCATCCTTTATTCAACCCCATTCTATTTAGGTGTGTATGGAGTGGTATTCTTCCTTTTTATATTGCACTTCTTATATAACTCTTTGAATTCATTCCAACATAATTCTCCACCATTATCTATCCTCAACACCTTTATTTTGTTCTTTGTCTGATTTTCTACCAGATCCTTAAACTATTTAAATTTATCAAATTTAAGAACATGTGTTTCCTCTTAAGAGGTCATATGTTCAAATCCAGAGTGGGGTAGGGTATGTATACCTTCATATCCTTTACCAGTAAAATCATTGGGAGGAGGGGGTATCATACACCAATTTGGTGTCTGTATTGGTTGTGACCTTAAAAATAGATTATTATTATTTCTTCTTAAGAAAATAAATGCATGTGTTCCTTGAGAAATCATCTATGAATTAAACATAATGCATAGATTTACCTAGTGATGGAATAGGCACAGGCCTGAACACATCATTTTGTATCAACTCTAAGATTGTTAAGCCCTAATATTGGCTCATTACCCCTTAATTGGGGCATATTATATTAGTAATGTTATTTTATTTATGTCGGATTTAGGCCATTAGTTGTAATTATACCTCCTAGTCTCCTATATATNTGAACATTTAAGTGGGGTAAAAGGAGGTTGCCCCCTTGAAGAGGCTTATTATCTGAAATTATCTCTTTTTCAAGGCATTGAGTACTTTTCATGAGGCTTTTCTATGCTATATTGATGTTTGGTTCTTAACAAAGATCCCCTTTTCTCTTGTAGCACCAGATGTGAATCTTACTTTAATATGCTTACCATATGCGAAATGTTCACACAAATCAAAATCCAGGGTGAAATTAGACATGCATTCAACCATACCTTTATTGTGTAGTTTTCAAAATCTCTTTCTCCAATATATCCCACTCTTTGATGCCACAACATGGTATTATTTCCATGAATAGTATGGATCCTATATTCTTTATTTCTCTGCTCAGGGAAAATATAATTCTTACACCCATTAGTTTAAGTTCTTCCCAATAACGTGTACAAAGTTCCACAACAAACTCCCTTCATCAACACCATTTCTCCTCGAACCATATCACAAGTTTCCTCTCCCAATAAAGTATCCACACTTGCATCATATAACTTACTTATATATAATAGGCTTCTAGCTAGATTTGGAATGTGCATAACTACAAAGATCATTCTAATCCTTCCATCTTTCAACAGCACCTTAAGTCTTCCATGTCCCATGATTTTGGCTGTCGATTCATCTCATAGGAAAACTTCACCACCATTGTACATTTCATATTCACTGAACCACTCCCTGTGAGTAGTCATATGAAATGATGTACCTGAGTCGATCAAATATACATCATGATATGAAAGTGTACCTGTATATGCCAGGCAGACAACACATCCTTCTTGTATGGAGGTTTTCCCCTTTATGGAAGAGGAATCATCAGTTCCCTTTTCTTTATTAAATTTCTTAGATCTGCAATATTTCTTATAGTGCCTAGATTTACCACATTTCCATCATTTCCTCAAACATTTTACTAAGGATTTAGATCTACTTTAGATTTATATCTCCCCCCTGAATACGTATTTGTATTCTTATCTTGGGGATGACCTATTACAAATAAATCATATGTGCTATGACTATCCATGATTTCCCAACTCATCTCTTTCAATAACAAGTATGAAACTACATCCTCATACTTCAATGCAGATTGTGTGGTACTACCAATTGCTACGACTACATTATCCTAGGAGTCTGGAAAAGGACATAGCAAATTAATTCACTTATCTTATTCTATAAGCATAATATTAACATAAACAAGTTGACTTACCAGAGTATTGAAGGCATTTATATGCTCTGTCACAGAAACTCTATCTTCCATCCTAATATGATACAACTTATTTCGAAGAAACAACTTTTTTACGAGGGACTTTAACTCACACAAATTCCCAAAATTTTCCCATAGTTCTTTGGCTTTAGATTCTCTCGACACTTTCAATAACACTGAATCTTCCAGGAAGAGTCTAATCGTACTCCCTGCTTTTTCTATGTGGTTTCTCCCAATATTCTTCTAACATACCAGTAGATTGAGCACTATTAGTTTGTGTACCAACAGATTGTGCATCGATAGATTGTGTAATAGTAGGTTGTGTACCAGTAGATTATGTACTAGGATCCACAACGATCCATTTTTCTTTGACTACAAGAAGGTCCTCCATCTTGATCTTCCATAGCTCAAAGTTTTGACTGTTGAACTTCTCAATCTTGATTCTAGAACTTCTTTTCAATATCTTTCAACACACGAATAACCACTACAAAGATCCCACTAAACCCAGGTTTATCATAGACCCAATATAAACTTTATCTATCAAGAACAATCCAAACCCTCAACAAAAAAGGCATCCCCCTGAAGAAAAAAACATGCTATGATACCACATGTAAGTTTTAAACCTATGAAGTAAATCAATGCATACATATTATTAAGAAAAATATAAATTAATCAATGGCTCATACACATAGTAAATAGAGATTTACATTGTAAACCCTTAACTAGTAGAAAATCAACCTTCCTTGGTGTTGCACCTCTCAATTCATCGTTGTATTATTTTCACCATTCACAATACAATATATACAATATTTTAGGTATTCTAAAACTACCAAAACCTTAATACCTTAATTCGAGATTAATTTAGAAAACCATTAAAAATAGCGAAAAATGATAAACTAGGTGATGGGATCATCAGACGCATTCGTCAAATCTAACGCACCCACCCCCCCCCACACACACATGAAAAGAATGTTTGTCAATGCATGTATTCCAACAAAGGACGAACACCTTTAGAAATCACTCCCACAACTAGATCAAAGATCAACACACTGATATTTTGACATTGTAAAACCCCTATGAGGAAACATCGAAGGCTCGAACCAACATGGTCACTTGGAGCAATTTATTAATGCAAAAGAAAAATATTACAGAGAGATTTAAAAGATATTTTCTCACAATCAATCATTCAAAAATTAGCCTCCATGCTATTTAAATAGATATCATGGACCAATCAAGTGTTAAACCATGAATCAATGTAGACGTTAATATTGAGGAGAACATGAATCATTGGATCACTCTATGTTGGAAACATATCGTGACCATTGGATTTCCTAACTACAAATGCATACTAATGCATAATAAAGAAACACACTTTTAGCTAACGACACATTAGACCAAGTAGATCTTAAATAAATCCTAAGTGTCTAAATATCCTAACATCCCCCCTTAAGAACAACTTGGGATAGGATTGAAGGATTTACAATCGTGACACAATAGGAGAAGGAAGGAGGAATTAGAGCCTATTCCCCCCTGATGACAACTTCTTTAACTCCTAACATAGATCGAAGTTTTGAAAACTTTGCTTATGTAAGAGAGTTTGTGAAAATGTTTGCAACTTGATCTTTTGTAGGGAAAAAGAGCTTTTCAATAACTTGATCATGAATGAGATTTTTGATGAAGTGCATGTGTATCTTGATATGTTTGTTGCGATGATGTTGAAATAGTTATTTGGTGAGCTTGATGAAACTTTTATTTTTGCACCAAAGGCTAGTCGGATGTTGTTGCTGCAATCCAAAATCTAAAAGGATCTGTCGAAGCCACACAACTTCTTGACTTGCATTTACCATTGCTTGGTACTTAGATTTTTCTAAATAAAGTGCAATAGAATGTTGTTTCTTACAGGCCCAAGTGACAGGTCCTAAACCAAGGCTGAAAACATAACCTACAGTAGACTTCCAATCATCCAGGTCGTTGGCCCAATCTGAATCATTCAAACAAACCAATAAAGGATTCCTCCCTGAAATGTAATGTATCCCGAAATGAATTGTATCAAAGAGATATTGAACTATCCTTTTAGCTTCTCTCCAATAGATTTTGTGGGGTGTTTTCATATACTAGGCAACAAGACTAACAACGAAGGAAATATTAGGATGGGTATGAGTCAAGTATAAGAGGATACCAACTAACTGACAGTACAAAGTGGCATCAACTTCGGGAGAGGTACATGTGGGAGCAAGCTTGAATCCAGAATAGAAGGGAGAAGTTTTTTCTTACAATATTCCATGTGCAAGTGATGAAGAAGGTCACAAGAATACTTAGACTAGGAAAGAAAAATTCCTTCATTGGTTTGCAAAACTTAGAGGCCAAGGAAATAGTGAAAAAATCTTAATTTTGTCATTTCAAATTTCTTCTTAAGGTTTTTTTTCACATGGTTTAAAGTTTTGAGTCACTACTAGTAAGGACAAGTTCATCAACATAAAGGACAAGGATTATGAGATGGCTTCCTACTTTCTTGGTATATACATTAGGATCAAAATGACATCTAGAAAATTTGGTGTCAATAAGAAATTTGTCCATTTTGGAGTACCAGACTCAGGGAGCTTGCTTAAGACCATAAAGACATTTATTAAGGTGACAAACAAGGCTAGAGTCATTCTGGACATATCTAGGAGGTTGTTCCATGTAGATTTCTTCTTGAAAATCCCAATGCAAGAAGGTGGATTTGACATCCATCTGATGGACCTCCCATTTATGTGAGGCAACAAGGGAAATAACAAGGAAGATGGAATTTATTTTGGCTACAAGGGAAAAGGTTTCATTATAGTCAATTCCTTACACTTGGGAAAATCCTTTGGAAACTAACCAAGCCTTATGTATTTCAACACTTCCATATGATGCATACTTAGTTTTGTAGACCCATTTACATCTGACAAGTTTTCTTCCTTTTGGATTAGGTACAAGATCCCAAGTATCATTTTCCATTAAAGAACAATACTCGTCATTCATTATTGTATCCCAATATGGATGACCTAAAGTTTCTACAAATGTCTATGTATCATGAGTCTCTAAAACGTGAGCCAAAAGAGAAGAGGCTCATTGGAACTATGAACATATCCAACACCGATATGAAGAATCATCGAAAATATCACTAGTTGTTTTTCATGTTGAACAGACCCATCTAGGAAGCAATGGTGTTGGTGTTGGTTCAGGTTCAATGGACTCATCTAGAGGAAGGATAGGAGGAAGAGGTGGATTTTCATCCTCATTGTCATCATCTGAAGAAGAAACCATAATAGGAACAGAAGAAAGCACAAATGCCGAAGATGGATCGCGGGCCAAAGAAGGCACATATTTGAATTAGGCTCGCATGCCAAGATATTTTCATCAAATTTAACATCTCTTCTAATAATGATTTCATTACAATGTTTTTGAAGAAGTATGTAACCTTTGACATATTCATAATAATCAAAAAAATATACACTTATCACTTTTACGTTGCAATGCTTTCCTTTTCTCATCATGAATGTGAGCCCATGCTATACTACCAAATACACAGAAGTGACTTACATCATGTTTAATTTTATTACAAGATTATTCCGATGTTATATTTTTAAGAAACTTTGTGGGAGTGTGATTTAATATGTAATTTTCACAGTTGATGGCTTCTACCCAATACCTTAGACTTAATCCCTTAGATTGGATCATACAATTATCCATTTCTTTTAATGTGCAGTTCTTTCTCTCAGCAACACCATTTTGTTGTGGTGTATATGGAACAATGTGTTGCGTTTCGATGCCTTGTGTAGTGCAGTAACTTGTAAAAAAAAAATTCACATATCACCTCCATTATCTATTCTTAACCTACGAATTTGATGTCTATATTTATTTTCTACAAGGGCCTTGTAAGACAGAAACTTGTCAAAAAAATCACTCTTAAATTTTAAGAAGTAAACCTAAGTACATCTGGAGAAGTCATCAATGAAAGTTAAGAAATAATTGCACCCATAAAAAGAAGGTGAAATTGGATCACACAAGTCACTATGAACAAATTTCAAAGGGCCTAAGGCATGCCAAGAGGCACATTTTTCAAAATTGTCCCAATGATGTTTGTCGAGAACACAACCCACACAAACATCATCTCTGCATGAAACAAGAAGAAGGCCAGTCACCATCTTTTGATTACATAGTTGTTGCAATGAATGATAGTTTAGATGACCAAACCAGTCATGCCAAATTTTACTCAAGTCATTTTTATGAGCAA
>JASDQU010012747.1:66335-101320 GCA_032191745.1 Picea mariana | reverse complement strand
CGTCAATGCAAATCCTCCAGCAATGCCCCGACATCTCCCTATGGTGCATGAATTGGTCCAGCACCAGCATCATCTCATTGCCACCTCTATTCCACCCTTAGCTCTGTCAGTGTCGTTCGAGCTATCCCTCAGTGAGATGGCTCCCCGACCAGCTCCACCTCTCAGCCTCAGGGCCCCACATCTGCGAAACAAAACTAGAGATAGCATCATCATCCATATATACATATAAAATCAATGTTATCTATCGAAATCACAAAACATAAAACCATAATACAAACACATGCCTCATTGATCTTAGTCCTCCCTAGGAGGTAGCATCATGTCTGGGTCATGGTGGTAATCCATACCTATGTATGTATACCTCAGAATCACTTGTGGCATCTGTCACCACACTCGTTCCACCGTGGCAGTGAAATAGTGGCCACCCTCCCTACCTCCATGTCAGGCCAACACATTTTCCCATCGCATTAGTCGTGTCTCTTGATGCCCTGTGGGCTCATGTACAATACTCAAGCACAACAAAGACACCCTCTATAGGAACCAGACCACCAGAATGGACCCAAACTCAAAGTCACTAGAGTTAACTCACAGACACCAGTTCACATGTCCCATCATATTGGTGTGCAGAAGCACACCCCATGAAAAAAGGTCCCCATCCAAGACCTGCTCCACTACCCTTCGCTGACCCCTTGTGACCTGCTGAGTACCAAAGGATCCGTAGATCCTCACCACCATAGCGGTAATGAACTCCATCAAAAGATCATCAATCGCCTCAATACGAATAACCAAACCCGACATCGGGTTCAACCTTGTGCAATGGCGAGCTGCCAAGTCTCCCACTCGATCCTCCCCCCAAAGCTAGGGGTCAATAGGAAGGGCCATCCGACGGAATCAGAGCCCCATCACGAAATACACATCCTCAATGGCCAAGAATGTCAGTTGCTCACCTCTCAAAATTAAGCACTGCAAATTAGTGCTCCACATCCTAATCGGATATTAAAGAAAGAACTCTTGTGACCATATCAGAGGGCAGTCGAAGAACTTGAGCAGCCTGCAAGCGGCCAAGTATCTTTGAACACCTGACTGCACTCTCACCACCTCCCACGGACAATCCAAATCACGTTCTCTCCATGCACAAGCATCCTGCTATCAGAATATTTTTATCACTTGCGTCTACATAGAAACACTTGATCAGCCTCATCATCCAAAAAAAAGCATCAAAGTATCAAAAATTACAACCCCTTATCCTTTCCCACCATGTGCAGCTTTAACCCAGAAAGTTGAGCACATGTGCATGCATGTTCTTTTCACAACTGCGCACTAATGCGCAACTTTTGTAGAAACAACTCTGCATGAGTGCGTGACTGTTAGTCTGAAAGTCACACATCTTATGTGCACATGTCTTCCCGTATCCTACGCCCACATGCATGGATGTGTCAGGCATAGTCCCACATTGTGCACAGGAAAAGGGATTGTACCCACGCACATGTGCATGGTCATTCTTCCTTTTCCCGTGCATTGGTGGGCCCCTACCCAAAAAAAACATGTACGACCCTCCATACAGACCTTACCTACATTCTAGGAAATTCACATCACACAGGAGGATAGGACCACTAACCTATCTCTCGACACTCTTGGATTTCCTCACGCTCCTTCAATCTCAAAATCTCCTCACAACAATATCATCAATTCAACTACAGTGACAGGTGTTAGCACTGAGAATCATCCTCATACTGCAATGAGGATAAGCCTAGTACCCATGAAAGTATATGTAAATGTGAATTAGTGTTTAAAGGTCAAATGGAAAAGACTCAGAATAATAATGTTTTAAACTCAAAAATCTGGGCTAGCATGCACAAGCAATTGGGGTCTTAATCAACTTCAATTAATGAATGAGAGTAAAATTTAATAGGAGGAATAATTAGTGAGGGAGATGTAAAGGTTTTCAATTGACATTAGGTCTTCAAGCAGCCTAAGGAGGAGAAACTCAAAACACAAGATCTTCTTGAATTCAAAGTTTAAAAAACACTGAAGAACATCATAGTAGTATTATAATCTAACATTTATCATAACACAACTATAACAATCTCATGTGGATCTTCCAATCATGAAAAATTAAGCATAAGAGGCAACAAGATGATATAAGAGAAACTGACTTCTATTAATAAAAAATTCTCAAGTCCAGTACATAACAAGAGAACAAGTCTTAGTAAAAAAATATTACAATAATTGAGCCTCAGCTCAACCATTCCCCTTTTCTTGAAAAGAAAGCTTTTGGTTCCCTTGAGATCAGATTGTGATCATCAACAATTACTGTCTCTTTGTTTTCATCATGATGATCCCAAGATAGTGGTACACTCACACTGATAATTATGATCAGCCAAGAAAATATAGCTATCTATGCAATCATCAGTTATAATATGTTCAACATGTTTTGAAAATTGATCATAAACTAGACATGCATCCTTGTCCATAGAAAAATCTGCAAATGTTGAAGAATTTGATTCCAAATGTGAATCATACTTACTGTCTTCTTGCTTCAAATCTAAAATATACTGACATTCCTCTTTCTTATATGCATGCATATTTTCAAAGAAAACCTTCTCTTGGATCCTCCTTGAAGAATGGATGTTCTCCTCAACTTCTTGAGCATCTTCAAATAAACTTCTTAAGGATGAAGACTTTCTTTCTTTCAGGAGAAGGACAAGTTTTGGATACTCATCCATAACATAGAAAACCAAGGGCATTCCATGATAAATGTTGTATAACATTCTGTTATAGATAGACAAAGCTTCTTTATACTCTCTTCTCATAGTAGTGAACTCATGCAAGTACTGATCAAATGATTTTCTTTCTCCCCGGTATTTTAAAAAGGTGTCATATAGTTCATGCCATGAACCAATGAAATAAACTTCCATATTATTAAACCATAAGACAACATCTCCAATCAAACATTTAGAGAAAATCCTCATGAAAATATCTTCATGCAAGATTTCCAGATTGCCAATGAAGTCTTGAAAGGCTAACAAATTCTCTTCTCCTGCAGTGTTATCTTTTCCAACAAAAGTTCATAGGTAGTCTACAAATCTGGGAGGGTAAGGATGAACAAAGGATGGCATCTTTAGAGGTCCAAACATATTTTCCCTAATCTTAAACTGGAATTCAATTGGTTGTTGAACACTAGAAGGTTTTTGGTAAAGGTCAGAGGAGCTGGCAGACTAAACTGAATCAATTTTATTATTTGCAAAAGGGAAATAATAATTTGGTTCATGTTGAATTTCAACAAGATGGTTATTAACATCAGAGGGAATGGTAGCAGGTAATAAATCAGCTTTGAAATTTGCAGAAGGGAGAGAATCATAAGGTTCAGACAGATTAAAAAAGTGTATATGAACCTCATCTTCTTCAGGTGTTCGAAGTGGATAGATATCCTTAACATCAATGACATGGGAAGGGGGTAAATCTACTTGTTTGAAAAAGGAATATGCAATACCAGGCCCATGTTCTTTAGAGTATATGAGGTAGATTGTGATTCTTCTAATGTGTGAAGGGAAATTCAAGAAAGAATGAAGGAAAAAGAGCACAAGTTCCAGAAACAAATTTAGAACTTGATACTTGAACTTGCCTCTTCCTTCCATTTCTTTCCAATCTTGTTCCCACAATGGATTCTTCCAACAAGTTCGTCTTCATGGAGTCGCCAAGTAGAAAAAATGCAGTTGTCTAGGTGCCCAACCTCAGTCTACCATCTAGATATGGAACTATACTTATTGTTCTACCCAGGGAGATATTCAACATCCTCAAATCGCCTCCCTAGAAATGACGTAATTTATGTTAGAACTAAGAATCAGCCTCAAAATGCAATGAGGATAAGACCAGTACCCATGAAAGTATATGTAAACGTGAATGAGTGTTTAAGGGTCAAATGGACAAGACTCAAAATAATAATGTTTTAAACTCAAAATTATGGGTTAGCATGCACAAGCAATTGAAGTCTTCCTCCTATTCACTTTTGAACTCATTCACTAACTGAAGTTGATCAAGACCCCAATTGCTTGTGCATTCTAGCCCATATTTTTTATTTTAAGACTTTATTATTCTGAGTCTTGTCCATTTGACCTTTAAAAACTCATTCACATTTACATATACTTTGATGGGTACTGGGATTATCATCATTGCAATCTAAGGTTGATTCTCAGTGCTAACAACAGATACAAATGAGGTGGAATTGTGGGCCCACCAACCATATATAACCCCTTTTTCCCAACTTCCACACTCTATTACAGGAGCCTGGAGTCTCTGTTTTTTGATATGTTCTCAGCTACGAGATCCTAGTCCCACCACCTACACATTCACATTCCCCAAGTCATCATCTGCAGCTTGCCCCAGAGGGGCATTTTCCTCATATCACATTCAAGTACACATGCCCATGTTCAATTTTATCAAATAGTTGTTATATGTTCTTTATCATCAGATATTATTCATGTCAGGTATTTGGTTTTCATGTGTGAAAATACTTGTTTTGCAAGATTAGAACCCCTTCAGGTATATGTTCAAAATTGACATGTAAGTATCCCCTCTGTAAATCAATTGCATCTCCCAGTTATACCCCCTAACATTTACCTTTATGTTCCTTACATCCACCTCTGCAGTACCTTCACCTCTACCTCATTTGGGTACTATCACCTGGTAGCACTCTCCCCCATGAGTTTTCCCATTCATAGTTACCCTTGGCAACTTGACACTTGTGCCGATTTCACCCCCTAGGGATGGGAGTCCCAATAGTCTTATGAAATTCTGAAAATGAACCCCATACCTCTTCTCATCATATTTCTAACTCTCCCAATGGACTCCCAAGTCATATCATCTCAGTTCTATTGATTGCACCTCTATAGTATCATTATCCCTCCATCTCATCCACCATATATTTGTCCCTCTGCAGATTGTCCTACATCCATTTACCTAATATAGAAACCCACCCATGGGGCCCCCACCCTCCACTAGTTTTCTTTTACAAACTTGCACCCTAAAACAGGCCAAGCCATCTTTCACTAGGGCACCTGTTTCTGTATCTGTCTACTCAACCCAAATTATTCTTTATTTCTTAGGTAATTGTAAAAATCCTTTGTTTTCGACATGTACTTATCTTTTTCGTCGTCACCCTTGATGAAATTATTTTTTCCCTGGAAAAGAAACCCATGTCTCCCTTGGTTGGGGCATCCCCTCTTTTTCCATTTTGACATCTTTCACAAACCCTAAGTATCCCAAGTCCATATACCCATGATCTTTTAGTTGTTCGCTTTGTTATCCTCTAGCACAATTTAACCTCATATCTAGTCGTCCCCCTAACACTAGATTCAGTTTTATGGTTGTTTCCAATCCTCCTTCACAATTTCCCAACCAAGGGAAATATTGAGTCTCACCCCACCTTGACTTCTTTCATGTTACCCGTCAATATGTGATATCATCACAGTGGATTTTATGAATCCCTTTGCTTCTTGGAGTCACGTCTCCCTTCCAGTTGACATCAACATAGTTTCCAAAAGGGTGGAAGTATCTTGACTCTCATTACCTTTACAATGAGGAGTCTTGGACGAAACAGAGAGAATCATCATTGCTATCTGATTTTGTTGACACCCATAACATTCGACTTCAACAAACTCTCATGTTATGGTGGGACTTACTATGTGACTATTGCAGTTGTTTCATACCATCCGAAGACCTATGAATTCATTAGGCCATCAATGCCTACGAGTCATTGAAAATTATTACAGTCGTCCTTTCCTCACTTTAGAGTCCGTTCACCATTCATAACTGTCATCTTCCATTATTAACCGCCCCTAAGGGCACTGTAGTTATCTACATCAACATACATTTTCAGTTACAGTCTCACATTTTGGTTACATGACATGAGCATGGGACATGCCCGCCTCATTTATACATAGATTTTTTTTTCTCCTTAGAGAAAACTTTGGGTCCCACAATTTTCCCTCTCCCTCTGGCGAATCACTCTTGCAGTCCCCTCCTTCACTCTTCATTACAATGACACTCTTAGCAAAAGAAACATTGATGTATTTCGGTTATACGTATGCTCCTAACCTCACACATCAGGGGACATCTGTTATCACTGAAAAATCATCCGCAACATTGCACGCAAATGATTAAAGAAACACATCAATGCCAGTAGCAATTAGTCCTCCTACAACACCAAAATTCATTCAAAAGGCAAAAAACTATACAATTGAGTCAAAAATTGAAATGTGCAGATTCATCAAAGGAAGCACGCGCACAATATGCGCGGTCCAACGCATCCCTCGCCGCACAAAATGCACGACTGTGTACGAGAAAAATCATGCACTTCTATGAACAATGCATTTATGGATCTTTTTGACCCCTCAACCACTTCTGGTCTGACCCCCAACATGATTTGACACTCATATCTGAGCGAAATCTAGCTTGGGGGTTGGTCAAGGGCTAGAGGGTTCCCTAAAAGGCCCCTTGTTCACACTATGAACCAATTACATTTTTCCATGTATGAATGCTATAAATAAGAGCCATGGGTGTGCTAAGAAACCAATATCTTCATAGTATTATTATGTTGCAATAATTCTTCCTTGGGAATCCTCTTTTCTCTTGGAATCCTTCAAGCACCATTGCAATAGGCCATTCCACTCACCTCTTGAGGGAATAGAAATTGTTTTTCTTCACCATTTTACATTTCTTCCATTGTATGAATAGCTCTCAATTAGGGAACTCAAGATGCCTCCCAAGGAGGAAGAGGGGACTCATAAGTCCCTTTCTTTATCTACGGTGTTTTTCCTACTAATCTATTGATCCATTGGTACAATTATGTTGGTCATTGTCTGATTTTCATGGTTCTAATTTTATCATGATTTCTAACATTTATTTCTTAGTTGTTTTATTTTATTTATTTGTTTTCATATGTGTTTGGCTTATCTAACCCACTCACAAACTT
The DNA here is from genome assembly GCA_032191745.1 of Picea mariana. NCBI lineage: Eukaryota > Viridiplantae > Streptophyta > Pinopsida > Pinales > Pinaceae > Picea > Picea mariana. The sequence continues at coordinate 94,347 of JASDQU010012747.1, read as the reverse complement.
TTGTCTTCTCTAGCAGGCTCATCTAGACATGCAAGTGTTGTTGTTTTTCTCACCCAAGTGACAAGACCAACACAACACATAGTTAGGATAAAGAATGTGTCATATAATGTTAAATGCAATAAGGTGGTGCAGGACTTCATGGTTATATGGGGATTCATGGGCTAACAATCTCCCCCTCAATTATAAGTCTGAAAAATTATATAAATAAGGAAGTAAGAACTGGTATCATCTCTAAGTCTTTAATATGAAACTATTGTGTTGACTCCTCGATGATAGTTTATACAAAGAGAACTTCACTTCAATGAATATATTCTCATATTAGAAAGGTGCATGGTTATTTCATTATGGTATAGGAAATTTATATTGAAAACAGTGATCAATTTAGTCAAATACTCAAAAACCCAAATGGGAGATAGATATCACCAAAAGGGATCAACCATAAAACCAAGGAAAAAAAACTAAGTAAAGGCAATATAACCCACATATGTGTCCAATATAGATTGAATGGGGCATCGAGACTATTTTTAGGACCCAAAAATAATATCTTCGAGCCATATAATGGGGAACTCAAAGGGAAGACCTAAACACGCATGATCTCACCATAAATGTGTCGTGGACACAAACATATATTACTAGGTGATGTGTGCATAGAATTTGTGTCATATAATCAGTGAAATCCACTAATAATTTCCTCAAACAAAATGTGTTGTTGTTTTGGTTTTAAAAATGAAAGAACGAAAAAATATTATGTGACTTTTTTAATGATATGTAAATTGATGTGAATATTCCACTAGACAGTTTGTCATAACGGATCTATTAAATTATTGAAATCTTTACTATGAAGTTTAATTTCCTTTAGATCTCAGATTCTTTAATTACTGGTTTTATACTTAAAATGTATGAAATAGATGAAATGTCAAAATTAGAGAACATAAATAAATACTCACACACCATCCACAAATAAACACAAGATATAACCTTGGAAACCCAATATGGGAGAAACCCCAGCTAGAAAGTGAGGTCGTTCTGCTCTCTTTTCTTCAAATGAAAGTACAAATAAATAATTATAAGTTTAAAACATGTGAAGTAAAGCAATGCATACCAATTCTTCAACAAAATAGACATTAATCAATGGCTCAAACACATAGTACGTAAAGATTTACATTGGAAACCCTTAACTAGGAGAAAACCATCCTTCCTTGGTGTCACACCTCTCAACTCTTCATTGTATTAATTTCACCATTCAAAATACAGTATTTTAGGTATTCCACAACTACCAAAACCCTAATCCCTTAATGCGGGATTAATTTAGAAAACTGCTAAAAATAGTGAAAAATGATAAAATAGGTGATGGGATCGTAGGATGCAGTCGTCAAATTGGACACACCCCCCACACACATGCAAACAATATAACACCTACCCAACATTCTCCCAGTTATTGTTTTCTTTGCATACAAGGGTTCACAAGATTACATAGTCAACAATCCAAGACAGTAATGCCCATTGTTTCTCTACACCAAGAGAACTTTCCGGTGCTCATAGACTTTTTCAATGAATCTGCAACACTCTTTAAGGTGTCAACCATATCCTATAACACCTTCTTGCATTCAACCATGTCTCTCACAAAGTGATATTGGACATCAATATGCTTTGTCCTTGAATCATAAGTTAGGTTGTTTGCTAGGAATATCGCACTGTTACTGTTGTAATCTAATCTTATTGCTTCTTGTACCAACCCAATACCTAAACTCAATCTATGTAACCATACTTATTCCTTTCTTGCATGTGTGGTTTTCATTTATTCAACTTCTATAGTTGAGAGTGCCACTACAACCTATCTTTTTCTCATCCAACTGATTTCTCCTCCAAATAGGTTAAACACCTACCCAGTTGTATATCTTCTATGATCCAGATATCTAGCCCAATATGCATAAACAAACCCATGTATATCGAACACTCTGTCCAATTCTGGTCTTCCTTCATAGCATAATCCATAAGTAGAAGTGCCAAGCAAATACCTGAAAAAACCTTTTTAATGTTGTCCAATGTTGCTTCCCTGGGTTTTTCATATTCCTACTCAAAACTCCCACTACATGTGCAATGTCTAGTGTAGTAAAAACCATTGGATACATAAGTATTCCAACCACAGTAGCATATGGAACATGGGACATTTTCTCTTCCTCTTCCTGTGTCTTGGGACATTGATATGCATATAAATTTACACCTGCAGGAATAGGAACCTTTACCACTTTACTTTCCTGCATATTAAACCTTTGTAATATCATCTTACCATATTTTCTCTTATTCAACCAAAGTTTCCTATTTTCATGATCTCTTTTAATCTCCATTCTCATAATGAAGTTAGCACCACCGAGATACTTCATGTCAAATTTGGAGGATAGTTGTGGTTTCACCTCCTTGATAACATCCATGTTATTTCCTACCAGCAACATGTCATAAAAATACAACACTACATAAATGAAGTGATTACCAGCCTGCTTGGAATATACATAGTGATCATCCGTGCTTCTCACAAATCCCATTCCAAGGATATATGTATCAAATTTTGGTATCAAATCCTAGGTGCTTACTTCTTATCATATAGTGACTTCTTTAGCTTAGAGACCAACTCTTTATTTCCCTTCACTACAAATCTTTTTGGCTGCATCATGTAGATTTATTCCTCTAGATCCCCATGTAGGAATTTCGTCTTCACATACATTTATTCTACTTCAAAATCAAAAGCAACAGTAACAGATAAAAGAAATCTAATAGAATTTAACTTAGCATTAGAAGAAAAAAATTCACCAAATTCAATTCCCTCTACCTAGGAATAACCTTTTGCTACTATCTGAGCTTTGTGTTTCTCCACTTTTCCTTTTTCATTCAAAATTTTCTTAAACACCCATTTGTTGCCAATGGCCTTTCTTCTAGATGGAATCTCAACTAGATCCCATGCCTCATTATTATCCAAGGAATCGACCTCTTCAACCATGGCCTTCTTCCAGAATTTACTATCCTCTGAATTCATTACTTCCCTGACAATTATGGGATCATCATCAATAATAGATAATAAAAAAATTAGTAAGAAAATCTGGTGGACTACACCTTTTTGGTTTCCTTCTTTCCCTCGTTGATCTCCTCAATATTGGATTATAAGGTTCTTCTTCTTTTGTTTCATCTTCTTTTGTTGATTCAAATTTTGCATCTTCCAAATCAAACTCTATTTTCTCAGGTTCTTCTTGCCTTGGTAGGAATTTCTATTTGGGAACATCTTTAACCTCTCTAAAAACAATATCTCGACTGTAAATAGTCTTCTTAGTTTTTGGTTTTCAAATATTATAACCTTTCATACCATCTTTATAACCAATAAAGATACACTTTTCGACTTTATTGTAAAGCTTACTCTTATTTTCCTTTGCAACATGTGCATATGCATCACAACGAAACACTTTGAGATGTTCAAGAGAGGGTTTCTTACCATTCCATACCTCATGCAGATTTTTTTCCACTAGTGTTGATGATGGTGATATATTTACCAGGTAACATGCAGTACCCACTATCTCTGCCCAGAATTCATGTCCTAAACTGACACCACTGAGCATGCTCCTTACTTTTTACATCAACGTCTTTTTCATCCTTTATTCAACCCCATTCTATTGAGGTGTGTATGGAGTGGTATTCTTCCTTCTTATATTGCACTTCTTACAAAACTCTTTGAATTCATTCCAACATAATTCTCCACCATCATCTATCCTCAACACCTTTATTTTGTTCTTTGTTTAATTTTCTACCAGATCCTTAAACTACTTAAATTTATCAAATTTAAGAATATGTGTTTCCTCTTAAGAGGTCATATGTTCAAATCTAGAGTGGGGTAGGGTATGTATACCTTCATAGCCTTTACCAGTAAAATCGTTGGGAGGAGGGGGTATCATACACCAATTTGGTGTCTGGATTGGTTGTGACCTTAAAAATAGATGATTATTATTATTATTATTATTTCTTCTTAAGAAAATAAATGCATGTGTTCCTTGAGAAATCATCTATGAATTAAACATAATGCATAGATTTACCTAGTGATGGAATAGGCATAGGCCTGAACACATCATTTTGTATCAACTCTAATATCCCCTTTTCTCTTGTAGCACCAGATGTGAATCTTACTTTAACATGCTTACCATATATGAAATGTTCACGTAAATCAAAATCCAGCGTGAAATTAGACATACATTCAACCATACCTTTATCGTGTAGTTTTCAAAATCCCTTTTCTCCAATATATCCCAGTCTTTGATGCCACAACATGGTATTCTTTCCATGAATAGTATGGACCCTATATTCTTTATTTCTCTACTTAGGTAAAATATGATTGTTACACCCATTAGTTAAAGTGCTTCCCAATAACATGTACAAAGTTCCACAACAAACTCCCTTCATCAACACCATTTCTCCTCGAACCATATCACAAGTTTCCTCTCCCAATAAAGTATCCACACTTGCATAATATAACTTACTTATATATAATAGGCTTCTAGCTAGATTTGGAATGTGCATAACTACAGGGATAGTTCTAATCCTTCCATCTTTCAACAACACCTTAAGTCTTCCATGTCCCATGATTTTGGTTGTTGATTCATCTCATAGGAAAACATCACCACCATTGTACTTTTCATACTCATTGAACCACTCCCTGTGAGCAGTCATATGAAATGATGTACCTAAGTCGATCAAATATACATCATGATATGAAAGTGTACCTGTATATGCTAGACAAACAACACATCCTTCTTGTATGGAGGTTTTCCCCTTTATGGAAAAGGAATCATCAGTTCCCTCTTCTTTATTAACTTTCTTAGATCTACAATATTTCTTATAGTGCCTAGATTTACCACTTTTCCATCATTTCCTCAAAGATTTTACTGGAGATTTAGATCTACTTTAGATTTATATCTCCCCCCTGAATATGTATTTGTATTCTTATCTTGGGGATGACCTATTACAAATAAATCATATGTGCTATGACTATCCATGCTTTCCCAACTCATCTCTTTCAATAACAAGTATGAAACTACATCCTCATACTTCAATGCAGATTATGTGGTACTACCAATTGCTATGGCTACATTATCCTAGGAGTCTGGAAAAGGACATAGCAAATTAATTCACTTATCTTATTCTGTAAGCATAATATTAACATAGACAAGTTGACTTACCAGAGTATTGAAGGAATTTATATGCTCTGTCACAAAAACTCTATCTTCCATCCTAATATGGTACAACTTATTTCTAAGAAACAACTTTTTTACGAGGGACCATACTCATAAAAATTCCCAAACTTTTCCCATAGTTCTTTGGCTTTAGATTCTCCTGACACATTCAATAACACCGAATCTTCCAGGAAGATTCTAATCGTACTCCCTACTTTTTCTATGTGGTTTCTCCCAATATTCTTTTGACATACCAGTAGATTGAGTACTATTAGTTTGTGTACCAGTAGATTGTGCATCGATAGGTTGTGTAATAGTAGGTTCTCTACTAGTATATTATGTACTAGGATCCACAACGATCCATTTTTCTTTGACTACAAGAAGGTCCTCCATCTTGATCTTCCATACCTCAAAGTTTTGACTGTTGAACTTCTCAATCTTGATTCTAAAACTTCTTTTCATTCTCTTTCAACACACGAATAACCACTACAAAGACCCCATTGAACCCAGGTTTATCACAGACCCAATATAAACTTTATCTATCAGGAACGATCCAAACCCTCAACAACAAAGGCATCCCCCTGAAGAAAAAAACATGCTATGATACCACATGTAAGTTTTAAACCTATGAAGTAAATCAATGCATACATATTATTAAGAAAAACATAAATTAATCAATGGCTCATACACATAGTGCATAGAGATTTACATTGGAAACCCTTAACTAGTAGAAAATCAACCTTATTGGTGTTGCACCTCTCAACTCGTCGTTGTATTATTTTCACCATTCACAATACAATATATACAATATTTTAGGTATTCTTAAACTACCAAAACCTTAGTACCTTAATTCGAGATTAATTTAGAAAACCACTAAAAATAGCGAAAAATGATAAAATAGGTGATGGGATCGTCAGACGCATTCGTCAAATCTAACGCACCCACCCCCACACACACACATGAAAAGAATGTTTGTCAACGCATGTATTACAACAGAGGATGAAAACCTTTAGAAATCACTCCCACAACTAGATCAAAGATCAACACACCCATATTTTGACATGGTAAAACCCCTAAGAGGAAACATCAAAGGCCCGAACCAACACGGTCACTTGGAGCAATTTATTAATGCAAAAGAAAAATATTACAGAGATATTTACAAGATATTTTCTCACAATCAATCATCAGAAAATTACCCTCCATGCTATTTAAATAGATATCATGGACCAATCAGGTGTTAAACCATGAATCAATGTAGACATTAATATTGAGGAGAACATGAATCATTGGATTACTCTATGTTGGAAACATATCGTGATCGTCGGATTTCCTAACTACAAATGCATACTAATGCATAATAAAGAAACACACTTTTAGCTAACGACACATTATACCAAGTAGATCTTAAATAAATCCTAAGTGTCTAAATATCCTAACATCCCCCCTTAAGAACAACTTGGGATAGGATTGAAGGATTTACAATAGTGACACAATAGGAGAAGGAAGGAGGAATTAGAACCTATTCCCCCCTCATGACAACTTCTTGAAATCCTAACATAGATTGAAGTTTCGAAAACTTTGCTTATGTAAGAGAGTTTGTGAAAATGTTTGCAACTTGATCTTTTGTAGGGAAAAAGAGCACTTCAATAACTTGATCATGAATGAGATTTATGATGAAGTGCATGTGTAGCTTGATTTGTTTGTTGCGATGATGTTGAAATAGGTATTTGGTAAGCTTGACGAAACTTTTATTTTTGCACTAAAGGCTAGTCGGATGTTGTTGCTGGAATCCAAAATCTAAAAGGATTTGTCGAAGCCACAGGACTTCGTGACTTGCATTTACCATTGCTTGGTACTTAGATTTTTCTAAATAAAGTGCAATATAATGTTGTTTCTTACAGGCCCAAGTGACAGGTCCTAAACCAAGGCTGAAAACATAACCTATAGTAGACTTCCAATCATCAAGGTCGTTGGCCCAATCTGAATTAGTCAAACAAACCAATAATGGTTTCCTCCCTGAAATGTAATGTATCCCAAATTGAATTGTATCCCAAAGATACTGAACTATCCTTTTATCTTCTTTCCAATGGATTTTGTGGGGTGTTTTCATATACCAGGCAACAAGACTAACAATGAAAGAAATATCAGGATGGGTATGAGTCAAGTATAAGAGGCTACCAACTAACTGATAGTACAAAGTGGCATCAGCTTTGGGAGACGTACATGTGGGAGAAAGCGTGACTCCAGAATAGAAGGGAGAAGTTTTTGCTTACAATATTCCATGTGTAAGTGATGAATAAGGTCACAAGCATGCTTAGACTGGGAAAGAAAAATTCCTTCATTGGTTTGCAAAACTTAGAGGCCAAGGAAATAGTGAAAAAATCTTAATTTTGTCATTTCAAATTTCTTCTTAAGGTTTTTTTTCACATGGTTTAAAGTTTTGAGTCACTACCAATAAGGATAAGCTCATCAACATAAAGGAAAAGGATTATGAGATGGCTTCCTACTTTATTGGTATATACATTAGGATCAGAATGACATCTAGAAAATTTGGTGTCAATAAGAAAGTTGTCCATTTCAGAATACCAGGCTTGGGGAGCTTGCTTAAGACCATAAAGAGATTTATTAAGGTGAAAAACAAGGCTAGATTCATTCTGGACATATCTAGGAGGTTGTTCCATGTAGATTTCTTCTTGAAAATCCCAATGAAAGAAGGTGGATTTGACATCCATCTGATGGACCTCCCATTTATGTGAGGCAACAAGGGAAATAACAAGGAAGATGGAATTTATTTTGGCTACAAGGGAAAAGGTTTCATTATAGTCAATTCCTTCAACTTGGGAAAATCCTTTGGAAACTAACCGAGCCTTATGTATTTCAACACTTCCATATGATGCATACTTAGTTTTGTAGACACATTTACATCTGACAAGTTTTCTTCCTTTTGGATTAGGTACAAGATCCCAAGTACCATTTTCCATTAAAGAACAATACTCGTCATTCATTGTTGTATCCCAATATGGATGACCTAAAGTTTCTACAAATGTCTATGGATCATTAGTCTTTAAAACTTGAGCCAAAAGAGAAGAGGCTTGTTGGAACTATGAACATATCCAACATCGATATGAAGAATCATCGAAAATATCACTAGTTGTTTCTCGTGTTGAACGGACCCATGTAGGAAGTGATGGTGTTGGTGTTGGTTCAAGTTCAATGGACTCATCTAGAGGAAGGATAGGAGGAAGAGGTGGATTTTCATCCTCATTGTCATCATCTGAACAAGAAAACAGAATAGGAATAGAAGAAGGCACAAATGCCGAAGATGGATCGTGGGCCAAAGAAGGCACAATATTTGAATTAGCCTCACATGCCAAGATATTTTCATCAAATTTAACATCTCTTCTAATAATGATTTCATTACAGTGTTTCTGAAGAAGTATATAACCTTTGACATATTCATAATAACCAAAAAATATACACTTCTCACTTTTACGTTGCAATGCTTTCCTTTTCTATACTATACTATACTATAGTATAGTATACTACCAAATACACAGAAGTGACTTACATCATGTTTAATTTTATTACAAGATTATTCCAATGTTATATTTTTAAGAACCTTTGTGGGAATGTGATTTAATATGTAATTTTCACAGATGATGGCTTCTACCCAATACTCTAGACTTAATCCCTTAGATTGGATCATACAATTATCCATTTCTTTTAATGTGCAGTTCTTTCTCTCAGCAACACCATTTTGTTGTGGTGTATATGGAACAATGTGTTGCATTTGGATGCCTTGTGTAGTGCAATAGCTTGTAAAAAAAAATTCACATATTGCCTCCATTATCTATTCTTAACCTATGAATTTGATGTCTATATTTATTTTCTACAAGGGCCATGTAAGATAGAAACTTGTCAAAAAATTCACTCTTAAGTTTTAAGAAGTAAAACTAAGTACATCTGGAAAAGTCATCAATGAAAGTTAAGAAATAATTGCACCCATAAAAAGGAGGTGAAATTGGATCACACAAGTCACTATGAACAAGTTTCAAAGGGCCTAAGGCATGCCAGGAGGCATGTTTTTCAAAATTGTCCCAATGATGTTTGTCGAGAACACAACCGACACAAACATCATCTCTACATGAAACAAGAAGAAGGCCAATCACCATCTTTTTATTACAAAGTTGTTGCAATGAATGATAGTTTAGATGACCAAACCAGTCATGCCAAATTTTTCTCAAGTCATTTCTATGAGCAATAAAAATTGATGAAAAATATGATGACCCAAAGTTGTCAAACTTGTACAACTTGGTAATATCATCAACAATTCCAGTTGCAAGAACATGTTGAGGATTTTTTAGATCCTTGATTACAACTCGGTGAGGTGAAAACTCTATGATTTTATCTTCACCTAAATGAGTGATTTGATATGCTAATAGAAGGTTACAAGAAATACTTGGAACACATAAAACATCATTGAAATGAACATTATATACCTAAATTATTCCATATCCTACAACACTAATATTGTTTGTGGAGCCTGATTATATTCATGTTTCATAGGTATTTGTTTTCATCCATGTTTATACCCCAGGAATACTATACACCCCTCCATGTGGGGGGTTGAAAGGGGGGATTTCCCCCCCTATGGGGTCCAGGGGGCTCATCCCCCCGGCTGGGGGATCCACAGGCAAGCGAGCCCCCGAAGGAAAAAATTCCTTGTAAATGTATATTGTAATTTCATAGTAAATATGGATCGTTCATTATAAGGTTGCAGATCTGATGGTAGAAGTTATGTTAGGGTTTTTTTCCCTAAAAGGAAACCCTCTTTTATGATGGAAATGTATTGCGGCTATGCATCATTGTGAATATTGTATTACGAGAGAGTATACTATGAGAGAAAGAAGATGAAGTTAGAGTGGGTGTGTCGTAGGTTGTATTCCTTCATTCGCTGGATAATAATAAAGGAAGGACCTGAAAATTTATATGGTGGATGTAGCCCACACTGGGTGAACTACATATATCTATCTCTCTATTGTATTTTGTATCTTATGTGTTTTATTTCCGCATTTGTCTTATTTTATTGCTCCATGATCTTATTTTTCTAACAACTAAGAGATATATCATCACCAAAAAATATTCTATAGGTGTTACATTCATTTAGATCATAAAAAAATATGGCTTTATCCTTAGCCATATGATAAGATGCTCCATAATGAATAAGCCACTCATCACAAGAAAAAGTATAAGTTTCATTGAAGGAGAAACCAGAAGTAAGAAGTGCATGTCCATGAGAAGAAGAAGAAGTAGTAGAATCAATACTGATGTTGTGATTCTTCATCGTTGCTTCTAAAGATGACATATTCTTGAAACATTTGGATTCATCATGACCATCTTTCCCACAAAAGTTGCAGTGTATGTCAGTCTTCTTATTTTTAGATTTTTCTCCTTTGTCACCGTTAGGAGCTGAAGTTGTCTAAGTGGGTTTGGGACCCTTTCTTTGCTTCTTGTTGTGGAGAGGATGTTTCTTCTTGGGATTCTTGGGTTTATATTTCTGTTGGGTCACTAAAGATTTGTTGGAGGTACAACCAGTGCTAACCACTCAAATTTGCACAAGCTTATCTTTCTCTCATATTAAGGCGTCACAAAAGGATTGTTGGCATAGGGGAAGACCAAAGGTTCAATTCTTAACAACGCACCAACAAAACCCCAACTATCGGCACATTCGGAAATACCTGTGAGGTAGGCGAATTCTCACCCGAGGTAGAAGCAAGGGGGGTTACAGGAAGCAAGTGTCTATAACCAGGATGGGACACAAATTTGTTATAATAACACTTTTCAGAGTATTATGTTAACTCTTAGGAAGAAATCATGCATTAGTTCATTAACCTTATTAACATCGCTGAACATACCCAAGGACAAATCTAGCGTAGTAACAACAAAGATTATGCAGTTCAAACATTTAGCACTTATCACTGCAAATAAAATCTAGCAATTTATCATAAGGAAATCATTAAAGCAGCATATAAATATCCATTACATATCTAATCTAATCACTAAGAAAAACATAGCAAAGATAAGCATTGCACAAAGAAAACCGTAAGACACCAGATGTATGTGGTTCACCCCAGTGTGGGGTTACATCCACCAACCACTTCACCTCTTTATTATTCACCAATCTCTTACATTTAGTTACTCTTGTGCACTAAGCCACAGAGTCAATCTTCACACGAGATAGGATATCTATTCACTGAGCACCAGATCCTCCTTCCAAATCTAGGTCAAGGCACAGAGCCAACTCTCTATCAAGCACAAATCCACTTGAACTACTTGAACTTAGCTCCAAAAACTTCTACTTCTACCATACATTCTTCTTTTATTTATACTTTTACAAACCCTTACAATAGGGCCAAACATGGGAAAACCCCATGGGATGACATCTCATAACCCATTACTAAAACCCTAAAGAACCCCTTACTGGGTCCACATAGCCCACAAAATAAGTGACATCCACGATCTCAGCTCCACCTAGGAGCTCCTTCTTCGACCATCGTGTCGAAGTCCAAAAGTGGGCCAAATATGACCAATGTTTTCTCAAAACTTGGTCGAGGGACAACAGGCCCCCAACACTCACCTGTGACTCGTCCTGAGTCACTCTGGTCTGGACAATGATGCTTCGAAGGCCTCGAGCTTAACTCGAGTGGCCTCAACTTGCTTCTTCTCCTCAGCCTCCTGCTCAACGAGCTTCTGGATTGTCTTTTCTGTAATAGGCCCTCTGCTCTATAACATGCCCTTCTAAGTGTATTTCTACTATTGTGACCACTTGATCCAATTGCGAGCCCTGTCCATCAATCTCTTTGAACACCTTGTAGGCTTCATCCTGCACAGTTTGTAGCTTCTGCGTCACTTCCATTACCCTACCCTGGAGCGAAGTGATCTCTTGTTGTACTGCGCGCTTCTCCTGGGATCTCTTTATTATTTATACCATCGTGAGAAGCTTCATCTACCACTGCACAGAAAATGCTTGTTGGTGTGCCTCTTGTCACTGTGCTTCCAACTTCTTTAGCTTTGGATCCTCAATGATGCATGTATATATTTGTGCACTTATATCACTCAGTTGTTTTCACTTCGAGGTGAGAGCTCTTATCCTTACTACTGTGTTCTTAGTAGTTTCTTCCCTCTAGTCACGCACCTCCTACAGGGTGCTCGGCACTGCTTGGACCTCCAATTTTGTTATCCTAGCTTGAAACTATTGGATGATCTCAACGAGCTTCACTACTTGAGCCTCAACCGACTATTTCTCCTACTATGCCAAGCCTAGCACAGAGTGACATGATTTACTCACTACTTCTTTGACCATGGACCGCATTGCGAGCAACTACTCATTTTCTCTTTATAGTTGGGAGTTTTCCTCCTGGAACTTCGCCTTAAGCTCTTCTTTCTCACTTTCTTGGGCTGCTACTTTTTCTTGTGCTACTCTTAATTGCACTAATACTTCATATTTATCTTGTTTGAAGGATTTTGTAGCCTTCTCCTACTCTTCCTAGATTCTCTGAATTCGAACTTCTGTTGCATACACCATTCTTCTCAATTGGGTTGGTTCATCTTTCAATTCTACAGTCGAGGAAAGCACAGTAGGTACTACACTGAGCAAACGAATAGCTTGTTGTACTTCCTTCAATTCTTTCTCTATCCTTCCATATATCCCCTCATGCTTATCTCCATATCTTTGCAATATTTCCTTGGAATCATACTCCATATCTTCACAAACTAGGATGATGTCGTCCTCAGTGAACGTGGCCTCCACCTGGGGATTATTAGCACACGTCTTCTTCCTAGCTAAAGGTTTATTTGGGGAAACCTTCCTCTTTTGCGGTGTTATTGTCCCAATAGGGGGATCCTCACTTGGAGGGGTGGTAGCTTCACCTTCTCCTTGCCCTTATTCTCCTTCATCTCCTCCTCCCTATCCTTTGGCTTCATCTTCTCCTCCTCCTTCGAGCGAGCCAGACCCGTTATCTTCAGAAGTGTTTTCATCTTCATCATCCTTTATATCTTGGAATTCCTCCTGCTTTTTCTTCTTATTTGTCCCATTGGACTACCCAACATGTTTGTCCCATTGGACTACCCAACATGCTCAACTCGTTAACTATGGGGCTTCCTATGGTCTCTATGTCGAATAATTCTACATTAGTGACGGGTACAAGAAACTCCTCTAGCCATTCCTTTGTAATATGCTCCATTTTGTCATCTGTCAGCAAGTAGTATGACTCTAATTCTTCCTAGTTCTCATATCTATGCACAGTGATGTAGATGAAATGAGGATCTGCACGGAAATTTTCTATTGGTCAGTACTAGTGAAAGGTGTGTGGTGTCATGAACGAAAATGATTCAATGGAAACCTTTATATGATGATAGTATGCATGAAACACAATGTTGGACTACCACTACCTCATCATGTTGTTGGTGTACTACAGGGATGAAAACCAAGTGACCAACAGGTCCAAGGGTTCGAGTTCTGGTAAGGTGGCCCCTTCAGGAATTTTCCAAGTGACAAATGCGATCAAAATGATTAATTAGAAGTAGTGGAATTCATATCCCAAATCCTGGGCTTCACGACAATCCTTCTCCAGCTCATTGACGAGTTAGTTCTCCTAGTTCATCTACATTCCCTCCACACATTTTCCTGCGCGGTCCACCACGAACCTGATGACCTGTGTGGGGTGGTTGTTCCTCATGATCTTTCCAGCTAGGAGTTGCCAAGCAAGGCACACTATGCCATCCTATTTAGAGGCTACCTTGTAACCTCGCTTTCCTTTCTCTACGTCTCCATAAGTTTCCTTGATGCGTTGTGCCAGGGAACACTCTGAGGCCTTCCCTGGATAAAACTATTGAGGGTCAGGTCCCTTCACACTTAAGCCTATGATCCAGTGGATCAGCGTCGGATCCTCGATAATCCTTTTGTCGAGCCATAAGTATCCACCATGACAGCATGAAAAGAGGAGTTTAAGGCAAGCATTAACCTCCTGGTGGTGGCCAAAATGCAGGATCTTCATCACATTCATCACGGTCAACTGTGCCAGCCCTTTAAGCCATGGTTGTGAGACGAGGTGAGGCTTCTTCCCACTTGAATTCGTCAAGTAGCGGTGGGGCGCTAACATAGCATAGTTCTTCCTGTCTCCTAGATTGAAGTTGTTGTTCTTCAATAGTGGAATACTTCCTAACTGACTCCTGACTATGTGTATTCCTTTCGAAATGTACGCAGTGAACACGATGTACTCAAAGTCTCTGGGGATGTTGTCACAGTTAATAGTGTCAACCAAAGGTGGGATATACTCGGGTAGGATCGATGATATCTTCTTCGCACTATCCAGATCACCACGATGCTTACTTCGCTTCTCAATCACGGGGTTAACATGTCTAGAACGATGTCCAGTCAAAGGGGAAGCCTGCAGTCCCATAGTCGATGATTCCTAGACACCTTCGGATATTGGTCTGTCGACCATTATCTTTTTGAGGACTTCCTCGACAGACTTCTCTAATTCACTAGGTTCGCCTGACATTCTAACTTTTAAACAGACAGGTCGAGGTAGACAAATAGACAGGCGGGGTCTAGTTTTAGATAGCATAGCTCAATACATGGACAATTATCTTCTTGGCTCAGTTAATCATGGGTAGTGAAAAGTGGTCCCGACATAGTGTCTAACGAGTTAAATAAGCGGGGCATCATAACGAATTCTTCCAATGGTCAAGAATTCTTCCATCAATGTAAATATGTCCATTATGGCATGGTCTCAACGTCCAAAAGTAGTCCATCAGACCATAAATTCATTTTCTAACCATTTTGGAGCATCATTCTAATGGTTGGGACGTCTCCAATGGTCATATAACTTTTCCAAGGTGAAGTCCCATTCTATGTGGTCCTACTGTTCCAGTGAGGTTCAAATCCTATGAACCTACCTCCTGCGAGGTTCCAAACTGCGAAGTCCTCCATCTAGTCTCTGTAGTTTCTTGTAGATTTTCTAATTTAGATTTATTTTTATTCAGCTTCCTTGCCTTCTTCCCTATTATTTGAGTTTCTCTAACTGTTTTTGGAATCCTCTTCCATTTCTATTCATATCTTCCCCTAGCGTATTGACTTCATACTGCTGATGTGCCCTCAAAGGGTCTGAAGTTAATATCCCTTTTCTTAACACTTCTTGGGTGGATATACTTATTTCTTGAATATATAGGTCCTTCAAAACTTCTTTCATTCTTTCAGCCTTTATAGTTAATTCTCTTACTTTCTATTCCTCTGGCGCTGTTACTATGTTTTATTGCTTCAACTTATCCTTTCGTTCTTTTATTGGTCGTTCTATTTTTCTAGCTATGAAATCCCTTAGTTCTTTCTTTTTCTTTTCTGCAGCTTCTTCCTCTGCTTTCCTTCTGATCTGATCCTTCTCAATCTAAGTCTTACCTAACAAAAGTGGGAAAGGGGTGTTGTCCCCAACAAACTGAATGACTTCAAATTCTTCTTTAGTCAATGTTCCCTCAACAATAATAGGTACAATAGTAACTCTTCCAAATAGGGTTATCATCTTACCCTTAAACAAGCCTATCCTTCGCAATGAAGATACCATAGTAGGCTTTCCCAAAATTTCCCAAGTGTCTTCTATCATAATATTCACTTGTCTTTCTTCATCCAAGACACAGTCTATGTTGAAGTCTTTTATTCTTTCACTTATGCATTGTTTTACTTTCAAGATATCTGGTAAATTGACATATTTGTGAACATCCATCATTTCTCGCAATTGTAATAACATAGTATAAACTTTCTCTGATTCTTCCTGTAACATGCCCTTAGTCTCTTGACTCTCTTCATAGTTTTCTTGTCTTATGTTCATCCTTTCGTCTTTAGCAATCATCCTTGGACAATCCTCAACCTCCTGACCAAAAATATTACAACAAAGACAAATAGGACTTGCGCCAGGGCATTCCTTAGCAACATGTCTCGGTCTTCTGCAATTATAGTACCATGTCAATCCTCTTTTTCTTTTAAACATTCCCCAACCTTTTTTGTACTATGCACTAGGATCATAGTGTTGGATCTTGTTGGCAGCCCCATATGATTTCATTATTTGAACGAGAAATTACGCTTTTTGTATCTTCCTTCACCTCATCTTGTAAATATTATATTTTTGAGATGATTACTGTATTAGTAAATATATTCATCGATTCTTTAAAAATTTGTCGTTTCGTTTTGTTTTTAGGATTGATTCATGACTGAAATCATGAATCAATACATGAAAACCTAGCTTGGTATTATTTTTATTTTTTATACAAGGTTTTTTTTAAAAGTCATCATGCTTATATACAATATTTGAATGACTCATTTTTTGGATGTTTTAGGCTGTTGATATAATTATTATATGGTTATGATGATATGCATTTAATTTATGAGGAGTTTTGTTTTAGCATATTTTTGAACCCTTTGCAAACAATATGGTTGTGATAATAATGTGCAGCTACTGCACTTTGTACTTGACTTACCTTCCTGGCATAGTGAATTAATGAACCTATCCTTTCAGGTATAGGTTGTCGACTCTGTATCATAGACTCTCATCATAAGGCATGGTAAACCCTATGACCAAACCCTCGATGTTCATGATATGATAACACACAGCCTTCGTTATGGCTTGTTCCCCTTCATCTATTCAGACTTGTTCCTATCGATCTTTTTATCTGAACTGAGAACTATTTTTGAGTCACCCCTGTTACATACTAGTTGCATTCGTAATGGCTACTATTGTTCGATTGGAGCTGAATGGTTTCTAGGCACTGCTATATCACAATGACGCAATTGAAGATTTAAAAGAATGGGGTTGGGATGCCTTCATCAAAATGTTTGAAGGTTATAACCTTCATGTGGATAAGGAATTTGCACAGACTTTCGATGGGTGTAAGGAAAAAATAGAAGATATCCAGTTAGAGGTAACTGACAAGTTTTTGATTAAAGCCATAGGGATTCCATCCACCAATGAGAAATGGTTCAAAAATTCAAAGATTGAAGAGGTTCCATGGAGCCTTTTCATGACCTCCATGAAAATCAATTGCTGAGAAAAAGGTATCCCTATTTATTTGGTTAAAGCTAGGTGGCACGGTCTGTTGTTGATCCTCAAACAATTTGTGACCTATGAGGGTCATTATGGTTTAGTTTTTCTCTATCATATATGATTGCTTATGCATTTCATAGGTTTTCAATTAAATGTGCCCTTTTATCTGTTGAGAAGCTTGTACCAAAAGTCTAAAAGGTATAAGAGACAGAGCCTCAACTCTAGTATTTTTTACCATGGCTTGATTAAAATGTTGTTTATTCACCATTTGACAACCATGGGCAATTGTTGGGATGTATTTTTAACAAGAAATGGTTTTTCTACAACCGTTCCTATAGAACCTTATTTCGGGTGTACCACTGATAAGAAAACAATTTGACATTCCAAATAAAAATCCAGACTCTCTAAATAGAAACCCTCGAGCTGAGGCAATGACCAGTCAGTCTTCACATGAGCAACAGGGTGTTGGTATCGAGTTGAGTGAACCCCCTATGCATGAATTAGATGTTGGCCATAACGCCACTATGAAGCTCGATATCAAAAAATATTGCAATCAGGAAAAACAAAAACACATGGCTCTAGGATTTCAGAACAAAAGAGTTGGTCATATTATTTAGAGAAAATTGAGGATTCAAACTGGACCTCATTTGAGCTCGATCAGCCTGATCTAGGTAAATGAGGTCTCGGACTCCGAAATTGAAGATTTCCTAGCTGTGGAAGACCTGGATTTTCAAGGGTTTGGTCTTGTTGAACCCTATGACTTTGTTACAAATCTACCACCATGTCTCAAGGAGAAGAAGGGGTTCTCTAGGATTGGGTTTGGTCATGGGAAAATGGTAGGTAAAGTTGATATGGCCATGCATGACTGCAGGCTTCACCAACAGGTCGGTCCTTCAGTACAATGTGAGGTTTGCTACATTGGATTGAACGATACTACACAGATATCCCCATCCTCCAGGCTCGGATTAAAACACTCATGGCTCAATGTGAATCACTAGAATAGGAAAATCTAGGCCTCAGAATAAATGAAGAGAGGAAAGTTAAGCGCCTTAAAACGAAAGGGAATGTAATAATAAAAAACACAAATAGTGTTAAAGCCATAATCAATTCTGAGCTACCCTGATCCATCTTTGGTCATCTGTTGAAATGGTAAAATGATTTTTTTCTTATTACTTTAATGTTATCTACTCTAAATCGAATCAGTTTCAAATTATATTTAGTTTGCTAAGATAAGATTGGCTACAAAATCTTTCTATTCTCTAGCCAAGTCATTTTAAATAAAAAAATTAGTAATTAGTTGTCAATAATTTATCTAACTTATTCCTGTTTCATTTTCAGGATATGCTAGATCTTGATGCTAATCATGTGAGGGGAAACATGTTCGATTTTCCATTTAGATGATTAGTATTTATTTTCTATTTATTTTGTAAAAAAACTTTTATTTTAAAAAATTAAAAACCAACTCAGTTATGAGTAGTTGTAGGCCCTCTATTTTTGTAATATTTTGATCTTATGAGATCCTATCCTATCCTAGGAGATACAAAAATTGGATTTCAAAACACTTTAAATACTCGTCTTTTTGTAAGTGAAGACATCTTCACCTGGAACAAATTAAGGACAAATGACTTACAAAACTTAATGGAATGGCTTGTAGCAATTTGGCTTTAGACCTATGTGAAGGTTATCTCATTCATGTTTTGTCTCCTTTATTTTGGAATAGTAATGTGTTCTATATCTTTAGTCTTAATGACATGTGATAATCCATTTTATTTAATATTTTAAAATTTTGTCTTTAATTTGTTGTTTCAATTAATTATCACTTTGATCATCATATCAATTGTCAGATCATGATTTTTATCTGTTGTGAGTTGATATATAATATGAACATTCTACACCAAGATTTATATTACTGTGATCGTTCATAATTACAAGATCATCGTGTATACTTGTCTGTCATTCTGTTCTCATATTTCTGGCTGCCAACTAACATCCAGAGTTTGTTTTGGAGGCATCATTATCGACCTGTCATAGGTTTTTCTTATAAGCAGAACAACTAGATTATTGGATTGTACAGAAGACATAGACATGATTTAAAACTCAAATTAGCTTTATTTTAATGCATTTTGGTTTATTTTCCTATTAGTGAGACAGAAAATTTTAGATTGGCTTTGACCATCTATACATTCTTGTTTCATAACTTAGTTAATTCAAGTTTTATTAGATTTATAATTAGAAAACAGAAAATACAAAAAAATTTCTTTCTTTATATGCTTCTCAAAACAATTACTTTTACATTGATTTTGCAAAGATTTCATTAAAACTTGCAACCTGTAAATTCTGTGTATAAGAGATATATTCATGTTTTTCTTTTTTGTTCAATGCGTTTGTAAATAATTAGATTAAAGTTCATAGGATATTATAGTTTTAGTATTAGTTAGTTTATCTCTTTTAATTTAGGAGCCTATATTGGCTAACGGATCCATTAAGCCCATCAGAATAGGTTACACCAAACAGCTTAGGTTATTTAGACAAACCCAGACCGAACCTATTATTTTAGTTGACGGCATGTCAAATTTTCACGTCAACAAATGGCGCTATAAGGAGGGCCTGAATTCAATTGATGACATGCGGAAGTTGCAATACTCCTCCCCCATGCACTCGCCCCCCTATCGTAACGCATAGTCTCTCAGAGAACAACATTACACTTGAAACAGGAACTACCTCAAACGATAATCCTGAGTTTTCTGTTGAACCAATGACACCAGCTCCTCAAGGGGCCACCGTACAAGAAATTGTTTGTCAATCACTTATAAGGACACATAGTGCCTTGGCTTGCATCAGAAAACCTGGTAGGCCTGTTAATCAACCCTTAGATTTCTTGAATTTCTGAGAACAACTTGAAGGCACTGGTCTACTCTCAAATCCCCAAGGAGATAATACCACCAATCCTACCAAAACACCCATTCTTGCAGTCGGAGGGTCTGGTATCCCACCCTTTCCTCCTAATTCATCTCCATCCTCTTTAGGAAGAGATTCATCTGACGAAGGCAGTTCCTCATCTGAATCATCTCAGCCTTCAACACCACCAATTCCCATGGAAAACCAAAACAATCTCGCTGGACCTTGGCTCGATCACGATGTCATGGTTGTACCTAGACCTTAACACCCATTACCAAAACACCCTGAGAAATGGTTTCCTAAATTTGATCCAGATTCTAAACAATATGTTGAAGATCACATAAAGAATTGTATGTTGGCCATTATACTCCAAAGTGTAGAGCATGAAGACATAGTATGCATACTCTTTCCTTATACATTCAAGGGAAATGCCTCCACGTGGTATTTCGCCCAACATCCCCAAACCATTTTTTCCTGGGACAAGTTTGAAACCTGTTTCTTAGAGAAGTTTGGAGATGATAAATCTCATGAAGTCTTGGTTATGGAGCTCTCCAGCCTAAAAATGAACCCTAAGGAGAAAGTAAAATATTTTTACAAGAGATTTCTTACGTTAAAGAATCGAATTCCCATAGATTTAATGCCTGTTGAAAGTCTAATTGTTGCATATTACACCAAATCTCTACACAACAATATATCAATTTGGGTCAAAAGGTCTAAGAAGAACACACTGTTGGAAACCTTTGAGGAGGCAAGCCAAATCGAAAAGGATATATTAATCTTAAAAGATAATCTCAATAGTGAAGCTAAAACAACTTCATCCTCTAAAAAGAAAATAGAAATCCTTACAAGGCCTCCCCAAGACAAAAGTCAACCTGAAACATTAGAATTAGAAATCTTGCAGAAATATTTCCAAAAATTATCAAACCAAGTCGTGTACTTGAAGAGATCAGCCGAGGAGGCATCCTCAAGGAAAGGAATTTCTAAACCTCCTTTCAGAAAACCTTTCCTCCCAATCGGGCAAATCAGACTATTGAAGGTCTCAATTTCGAAAGCTTGCAGTACGCTTTGCAAACTATTCTAGAAGCACATGATAATCCTGCTTATGCCCCTCCTAAAATTTTTGAAGACGTAGTTGAGGAAGAAGTACCAGAAGAAGAAGATTCATCTCCCAATATCTTCGGTCACTTCTCTAACAGCATTTTCCAAGCAAATTTTGAAACTGTCCACCCCTACAATACAAGAATCAAAACACAGAACAAACCTTCTTCTAAAGTAGTTAATAATGTGTTTCCAAATCAGTCGAAGCAAGATGAAATTAAACAAAGTTTAGCAACCCTTGTTTTAGAATATGATTTAATTGAAGATTTGAAAAAACTAAGGGCTAATATTTCTGTTTTTGAGTTGCTGAAATTTCCCCTTATTCTGCAGAAAATGCTTCAAATTATAGTAGAAAATAGTAAGAACAACAATCCTAGCAGCCATAAAACTGCATAAATTGGTTCTAAAACAGCCAAAAAGATCCCAACTAAAACAACATATGAACCTCCAGATAAAAGGGATTTAGCTGAAAAAACTGTATCAAATGTAGATAAAACTGTTTTAGGGACAACAACAAAAAATCAGCAGAATTTTGTTGTTAACACTCGTAAAAATGTCCCTCCTTTCTTATTAACTTTTGAAATTTTTAATAGGAATGTACATAATTGCATGGTAGATTCCGATGCATCATCAAATGTGATGCCTTTATATGTTTGTCAAAAAATTAACGTAGAAGTTCAACCTTCTAATCTCAAAATCATTCAGCTTGATCGGATGAACGTTATGGTAATCGGTGAACTTAAGAATGTTCTAATTAGGTTATCTTTTAATCCTAAGGTTCACCAAATTATTGACATCATTATTATTGACATCGCTGAATTCTATGGTTTGTTTTTAAGCAGGGACTGGTCCGAACAACTGCATGGTTACTTTGCAACAGATTGGTCTCATTTGTGGATTCCAAAAAATGGACAGCCCAATAAAATTAGGATAAATCGTGAATGCTATCTCAAGCACACCATGACAGATCTAAATGATGCAAATGAACCTTTTACCACATCCACTAATTCATTTGAAAGGAAGGTAACGAATACATTTTTTGGTAACTTCATGACCGAAAGTTCCCTTATCACTAATCCAAGGCAGCGATAAGAAATTATGACCTATACTTATTCATTAGCTTTTCCAAGTGTGCAAAATAATGATGATGAAGCTCAGATCTAGTCATTGTACTTTGATGGATCCAAATCCAAAGAATGAGTCAGTGCAGGATGTGTACTCATAGATCCGATAGGCAATAAGACTTCCATTACCTGTCAATTAGAGTTTGAGTGCACTAATAACACCATCGAATATGAAGCACTTTTACAAGGGATTAAGAAAGCTTTGGATATGGACGTATGGAATTTAATTGTATTCAGGGATTCAGAAATCGTGTTTAGGTAGGTAAGAAACTTCATACATTGCTTATCACCACATCTGAAAAGCTACCAAACTGAGGTATGGAGTTTAATGCAAAAATTTTCAGCATTTAACATAAATTCCATTCCTAGACTAAGTAATTTGGAGGCTGATATATTGACTAATGTCGCTTCTAAACTATTGCCCGTAGAAGATCTTTCTCCTAATTCATTTTCGATCAAATTGTTTTTCAGGCCATAAATCCCGGACAACATCACCAATTGGAAAGTGTTCGACGATGACCAGCAGATCATCAACTTCTTTCATATGGAGGACACCTTCCAAGGTGCAATCATCGATGAAGGCACTCATGATGAAAACCTTTGTAACTTCATAGTAATATCAGATCCTAGATCTCCTGAATCGATGTCCAATATGGTAAACTCTATCCCCAAATCTGTTGTAAGACTAGAGAGGTTTTATGACTTGCATGATAAGTTTAGAGGGGCAGTTAATTGTAAAATGAACATTTCTTCTTTGACTTATAAGACGGTAAATTTAGGGACTAAGGAAAATTCTCAGAATATTAATTTGGGAACGGGATGCTCTGAGCAAGAACAATCTGCCTTTATAAAATTGTTTAAAGAATTTAAAGACATTTTTTCTTGGACATATGATGATTTGAAAACCTTTGACCCTAATATAATACAACATGTCATCCCCATGAAACCACAAACTCATCCCTTTCAGCAAAAATTACGAAAGATGCACCCCAAATTAGAACCCACTATCAAGAAAGAAATGAATAAATTACTAAATGTAAAGATAATTTTCCCGGTGAGACACACACATTGGGTGTCTAATCTAGTTCCTGTAAGGAAGAAAAGCGGTGAAATTTGACTCTATGACAACTTTTGTAACTTGAACTGAGAATCTAATAAAGATAACTATCTCGTTCCTCCAATGGAACAAATCCTTCAACATGTATCTAGTTCAAAAAGACTATCTCTGTTACATGGTTTTTCGGGATATAACCAGGTCCTCATGTCTCCCCCAGATCATCTCAAGACCACTTTTTGTACCCTATGGGGGACTTATGCCTACAGGAAGATGCCTTTTTGGATTATAAATGCCAAGGCCACTTTCCAGAGAGCAATGGACATTTCCTTTCGTGGTCTTGTAAATCAATCAATAGTGGTCTATCTTGATGACGTTACCATTTTTTCTAAAAACAAGAAAGATCACTTGCCTCACCTTAGGATTGTCCTAGAATGATGTCGCAAGTACAACATATCTCTCAACCCTAAGAAATCAGTCTTGTGGTAGAGAAAGGAAAACTACTTGGGTTCATAGTGTCCAAATAAAAAATGATTATTGACCCAAAAACAACCCAAGCTATTGCTAAACTCTCCCCTCCCTCTTCCAAAAAATCCATGCAATCCTTTTTAGGAAAAATTAACTTCGTTAGAAGATTTGTCCCAAGTTTCTCAGGAATGGTAAGGCCTTTATAGAACTTAAATAAAAAGGATGTTCAGTATCATTGGGGACCCCAAGAAAGTCAAGATTTTGATTCTATTAGAAAAGCAATAGTAGAAGCTCATTTCTTGATGAGCCCCGATTTTTCCCAAGATTTCACTCTTTACACTTTTGCCTCTAATCGATCTTATGTTGTTGTGTTGAAACAAAAGAATTTTGAAAGAAATGAAATACCCATTGCCTTCATGAGCTCAGCCTTCAAAGGGGCAGAGACAAATTACCCAATTGTGGATCAACAGGAATATACTCTTTTTAAAGCAGTGAAACACTTTCGGTCATACCTACTGAAATCCAGAACTAAAGTCATCGTTCCTTACCCGACTGTAAGAAACTTGTTGGTACAAAAGGAATTGGATGAAAAACAGGCAAACTGGATGACGTCGTTACAAGAATATGACCTCGAAATAACCCCCACGCAAATTGGTAGACGTCAAGGCCTGTGTAAACTAGTCGTTAATTCAGTTAAAGAACATGAAAGTCAAATTAACACTCCAACTGTAAATCAACACAATGGAAAACAAATCAGTTGTACACAAGTTGTTGCTAATTCTTGGTATGATGATATCAAACTTTATTTAGCACATGGATATGCTCCTCGCTATCTTGATCCTAAAAACAGAAGAGCATTAAGACTACAATATGCATCTTTCCAGTTAATAAATGATGTATTGTTTTGAAAGAATTTCGATGGTGTGCTTATGCATTGTTTGGAAAAGGTTGAAGCAGGGAAACTACTATCTGAACTTCATGCAGGTGAGGATAGTGGTCACATTGGTGGAGACACCATTGCTCACAAAGTGTTGAGAGTTAGGTACTATTGGCCCACATTATTTAAATACGCTCATGCATTGTGTCGTAAATGAATAATATGCCAAAAGGCTATTGGACGAGTAAAAAAGTCAGCATTCCCTTTGTAGCTTGTTACTTTAGATTCACATTTTAAGAAGTGGGGTCTTGACATCATAGGACCAATTAACCCTTCTTCCTCACAACAGCACAAATATATCATTACAACAATGGATTATTTTACTAGATGGTCCGAAGCTACATCTTTAAAAGTGATAAACAGGAATCAGGTGGTNATATTAAATTTTATTTAACACATGGATCTGCTCCTAACCATCTTGATCCTAAAAAAAGAAGAACACTCAGGTTAAATTATGCATCTTTCCAGCTAATAAATCATGTATTGTTTCAAAAGAATTTCGACGATGTTCTTATGCGTTGTTTGGAAAAAAATGAAGCAGAGAAAGTGATATTTGAACTTCATGTAGGTGAAGCTGGTGGACACTTTGGTGGAGACACCACTGCTCACAAAGTTTTAATATCTAGGTACTATTGGCCCACGTTGTTTAAATATGCCCACACTCTATGCGGTAAATGTATAATCTGCCAAAAGGCTGCTGGACAGATGAAAAAGGCAACATTCCCTTTGCAGCCCATTACAGTAGATTCACCCTTTCAGCATTGGGGTCTTGACATCATAGGACCAATTAATCCTTCTTCTTCACAAAAACACAAGTATATTATTACAACAATGGATTATTTTACCAGATGGTCCGAAGCTTCACCTTTGAAAGTGGTAAACACAAATCAGGTAGTATCTTTCCTTAATTCGAATATCATTACTAGATTTGGCATTACCGAGTGTTTAGTCTTTGATAACGCATCTTATTTCTTATCCCTGGATATGAATGTATTCTCTTTAGAAAAAGGGATTAAATTGAAATATTCTACCAGCTACTACCCCCAAGGAAATGGCCTAGCAGAATCAACAAACAAAAATTTGATCAAGATCATTAAGAGGACAGTTTCTGAAAATCACAAGAACTGGCACAATGCTTTATTTAATGCACTCTGGGCTGATAGAGTGACACCAAAAACCTCTGTTGGTAATTCCACTTTCTTTCTTTTCTACAGAAGAGAAGCGATTCTCCCTCCACATGTTTTTCTTCCATCCTTGCAATTATCACATAAAGTTCAAGAGGAGGAATGCCCCCCCAGTTGAAATTCAAATCATTGCCTTATTAAAACTGGAGGAAGTAAGAGTGTAAGCAAAGAAGAAGCTGGATCAACATTAGAAAATTGTGAAAATATGGTTTGAATCAAGCTCTTCTTTAGATAGAAACTTTAAGGTAGGAGACCTGGTTCTCAAATGGGATAAACCCCACGAAGGAAAAGGGGAACACACCAAGTTCCAGAATCTGTGGTTGGGATTGTTTGTAATTTCTAAAAACTAGGTCCCATCTCTTTCTGTCTACACAGTTTGGAGGGACATCCAGTCACTTTCCCGGTGAATGGCCAAGCTCTCAAAAGGTATTTCTCCTGATATTTCCAAATCCACCTCTCTATACATATTTTTCTATTTTGATTTTCTTTTTGTTTTTTGATTTTGGTTCTTTTCATTTTGCTGGTTTTTTCTAGTTTCTGAATAAATTTTATGTCTGGGTCACCATTTAGTTCATGAAAGGAAATTAGAAGTCTTATTATAAAGCAAAAGTTGAGGTCATTTCAGAGCATCAATGTTGTAAATTGCTAAAACTCAGACTAGCTAAGGAAACTTTCTGTTCAGAACAACCTTCCTAGTTTCATTTTATAATCATGAGAGGATACGATCATCATTAAAACTCTTTACACTGCCCCTGTTTTTAAAGAAAACAACTCAAGTATGCTTTCCTTTCCTCAATAAGTTGTCCTTATTAGAAAACTAAGTTCAGATCATGATGAAGGCTGTCAAACGAGAAATTAAAATGGAAAATACCAAGTTTTTCGAAATCTGAAATTTTCATCATCACCCCACTCTCCTGAAGATCATAAAGTTTATCTCCAAATTATAAATAAATTCTAGAGAGTTAGAAGCACTGCAAAGTGTGGGAAGTGTTTGTAAACCTGCTGAGATACTGAATAGGTATGCAGGCAGCAGGTAAATGAATGCATGATGCCAAGGCAATTTCGCTGGGGTACTGAACAGGCTTGCTGGCAACGAAGCAATGTTGGGTTCAAGAAAATTATCAGGTATAACTATTTGGTATTAATCATAAAATGTCCTTCATCTTAAATTGATATTTCTTGGATAGGGTAGAGGTTTCAGAGTGGGTTAATTGACATCCATGCCAAGGCTATGGACGCCTGCTAGCAACAACATCTTTGTCAATAGTATCAGAGTCATTTGCTTAAACATCATCTCAACCATAATTAAAGCTTGTCACCGGATTACATTTGAACATAAACACATCTGTTATTTTTGAGTGTGATTGGGATGCTTGACTTGCTATCGACTATTCTTTAATTTTCAAACATTCTGATCTGTCCTAACATGAACTGTCTGGTGATGCAGAGATAACTGCTTTGCCCAGTAAGTCGCCACTGTTGGCAGCCCTACACGATTTCGTTATTTGAACAACAAACTACACTTTCTGTAGCTGCCTTCACCTCATCTTGTAAATATTATCATTTTGAGATGATTACTGGATTATAAAAGGTATTCATTAATACTTTAAATTTTGCGTTTTCATTTTGTTTTCATGTTTAATTCATGATTGAAAGAATGAATCAAACATGAAAACTTAGCTTCATATTATGTTTTCTGTACAGGCCATTCTTTTGAAAGATCATTGTGCTTATATCCATTCTAAATCTAACACTTGAATGAATTACCTTTTGAATGTTTTGAATATTGATATGATTTCTATATACTTAGTTGGTTTTCATTTGAATTGTGAACATTTTTGTGTTAATATATTTAAACCCTGTGCAAAAACTATGGTCGTGCTAGTCATGAGAATTAATGCGCATATATTGTACCCTGTACTTAGTCCACCTTGCTGGCACAGAGAA
>JASDQU010012747.1:8547-19668 GCA_032191745.1 Picea mariana | reverse complement strand
TTCATGAGGTGAAAACTCTATGGTTTTACCTTCACCTGAATGAGTGATTTGATATACTGATAGAAGGTTACAAGAAAGAATTGGAACACATAATACATCATTGAAATGACCATTATCTACTTGAACTTTTCCATATCCTACAACACTAAGAGATATATCATCACCAAAAAATATTTTCTTGGTGTTACATTCATTTAGAGAAGAAAATATGTCTTTATACTTAGCCATATGATAAGATGCTCCAAAATCAATAAGCCACTCATTGGGAGAAGAAGTAGAAGTTGTATTGAAGGAGAAACCAGAAGCAGAAAGTGCATGTCCATGAGAAGAAGAAGAAGTATAATCAATACTGATGTTGTGCTTCTTCATCGCTGCTTCTAAAGCTGCCATCTTCTTGAAACATTTGGACTCATCATGACCATCTTTATCACAAAAGTTGCAATTTTTGTCAGTCTGCTTATTTTTATATTTTGCTCCTTTGTCACCATTAGGAGCTGAAGTTGTCTGAGCGGGTTTGGGACCCTTGTGTTGCTTGTTGTTGTAGTGAGGATGTTTCTTCTTGGGATACTTGGGTTTATCTTTCTGCTAGAAAACTAAGGCTTGGTTGGAGGTACCTATAGTGCTGATCACTCCAAGTTGTACAATATTATCTTCCTCTCTAATCAAAGAAACACAAAAGGACTCAAGAGTGAGTTTTTGATAATATTTACCTAGAGCCTCTCTCATGGCATAAAATGTAGATACAAACACAGAATGTGCACTACCTATCTTAGAAATAATAAGATAGATGCAACGCTCTTCCTCCATTTTTATCTCACGTTCTTCACATAAAATTATGAGTGTTTTAAACTTAGATAGATATTCTCCAAGGAAAGAAAAGTCATTTGTACTTATGGTCAGTACTTGATTTTCTAATTGTTGTGCTCAAATAATATTGAGTTTACCAAACACAGATTCAATCTTTTCCCAAGCTTCATCGAGGTCATCAATTTCTTTAAGGTGGAACCTTAAATCAGGAGAGATGGACATTTCATTTAGTCCACATTCTTCGTCACTCCTATTATCCCATTTGAATTTCTTATCATCATTAGTGGGTTCACTTTCTTTTCCCAAGGTAATCTGGTACAAGCCTTTACTTCTTAATAAATCCTCCATATGAGATTTCCATTGGAAGTAGTTGGTGCTAGTAAACAAAAGATTACTAGAAGAATCCATATTAAATATGTAGATAATATGGATTTAAAAACTAAAACTGATGATCTAGATGGAAAGATCTCAAAAAAATTATGTGGTTTTAAAAAAATGACACTCAAAATGGACTTCGGATGTGAAAGTTATGCCCTTTTAAAAAAAGGCATAAACGGTAACCAAAGGACCACGTGGTGGTGTAAGTTGTTTTATGAAGTGACCCACTTTTATAAAGAGAAGTGGGGATCACTTTTACAATGAAGTTACTTTATAAACAAAAATTTGCATGCAAAAAAAAAAAAAACTCTAAAATAAAATATTAAAGCTACTTATAGTGATTCACTTTATACTTGAAGTGAAATACACTTTACAATTTGAGCATGAACTTTTTCAAAAAAAGTAACAAAAAGAAAGACCTGAACTCAAGACCTCTTACTTGGTAAGGAAACTTTCAACCAAATGGTCTAGAAAAACATATTGTATTATTTGGAAAGAGGATTGTTGTTGTTGTTGTTGTTGAAGATGGCCTTGCAGATCGTGCTAAAAAAAAAATATTTTCACACAAGAAAAGCATTTTTCTTTTTGATGACAACAAGGGTTAGATCTCGGTTAGCTTACCCAGAAGATGCACCTTTTCCTATATGTTTCTGATTTTCCAAGATCAAATAGGGAACGAGGAAAAGAGCATACACATATCTAAAAGAGTAGCAACCCATAAAAATATAATATAAAACCAAAATAAAACCAAAATAATACTCTGCAAAAATTTAAAAAATGTATATTCAAGATTTATACCTGCGGATTTGACTGAAATGGACGTATCTTGGGCAAACAGAAACCTTTTCGAGTGAAAAAAAAAAGTGTTCCTAACTGAAACGAGTGCTCTGGATGCAATGAAACAATAGTCTCATCCCATAAATTTATGGAAATGACATAAAATGGAGATGAGGAAACTCAGCTTCACGATCTCGATCTACAACAAGAGAGGGTCTTCAAGCAGGCTCTGATACCATGTTTGACAACACATGTAGTCCAACAGAGGACGAACACCTTCAATAACCACTCACGCAACCAAATCAAATATCAACACACCAATTTTTTTATGTGGTAAAACCCCTACAAGGAAACATCCATGGCCTCAGCCAATGCGACCACTTGTAGAAGTTTATTAATGCAAAAGAAAAATATTACATAGATATTTTACAAGAGAGTTTCTCACAATCGATCATCGGAAAATGAAACTCCATTCTCTTTAAGTAGAGATCATGGACCAATTGTTGGGTTACGAAAAATGTATAAATATCTTCCTTTTTCCCACAGTTCATGATATGATTTTGATTGATTCTTTAGATAGTTAGGGATAGATAGGAAAGAATATGTTTAATATGTCTCTTAGGGTTTTTATTAAAGTTTTATTAAATATATTCTAATTTACGATTGGAATAGTTTGATTTTGTTGTAGAATTGGATAAATAACTGTCAAAGATAACCAAAGAGATTTTGGCTATGCGCAATCTATTGGAGATTGAAGACTTTTTAGGCGCAAAGCAGTTTGAAGATAATGCATTTTCTATATTGTAATTTTATAATAGTAAATAAATCATGAGGATCTTTTGATCCTCAGGATAGATTGATTTACCCAAACTATTGTAATATATAAGAGGGTAATAGATCTAGAAAAACAGAGGAGAAAACACATTCAAGTAATTAGATTCAGAATTGTTTTGCACAAGCAGTTTTTGTAAATGTTTTACTAGCCATGGAATCAATGAAAGTTTTGAGTTTTTTTATCATTTATGTTCTCTGATTTTCTCGTAGTAGTACTTCTGAAGATCGAGCGCCCAGTCTAAAGGAGCTACTGTCTCATTCTGTAATTGTATCAGTTCAAAGTTTGATTTCTATTTTGTGATTTAGATCTCTTTTACAATAGCCAATGATACATGCATAAGTGTGTTAATGATTTCCATTATGATTTCCATTTCTGAAGTTATTGCTTGACAGTTCCTCACATTTTAATCTGCGTTGTTCATTTTTCTTAGATTTACGATTGTTGTTCCTTTCGGTTAAAGTTACAATTGTTGTTCCTTTCGGTCAAATTTACAATAGTTGTTCCTTTCGGCAAAGTTACATTAGCTATCCCTTCCGATTAGATTATAATTGATGTTTCTTTCCGTAGATAGATTAATTTGTCATTTCCTTTCCAGTAATCAGAATTTATAATTGATAGTTAATTTTTCAAGTCCTTAATTAGATTCACTTACTGCTTTCTAGTTAAGTGAATTCAATAGATTAATTAGTTTCTTTTTCCAGCATCTTAGCAATCAGATTTCAATTCCATTTAGTTCTTAGAATCTTTGGTGAACGTTTGAGGAACTTGATTGTTGATGAACTCAGATTTGGTTTAGCTACACGATTTTAGGCTACCTGCATAGACTTTGTTGATATTCTTGAGATAAAAGACGAATCTCTGGGTTGACAAATTAATGTTAAACTAAGGTTGTTTTTAGGACATCTTTAGACACCAACATTTTGGCGCCGTTGCCGGGGAGAATGTCAAAGGTAGCATAGGTTGTGTCTCTGGAGGACCAGGTATTGAAGACGGAAGGTAAGAACCTATGCAGGTAATAAATAAAATGCTTATGCCAACGCTTACCTCCAGTTGACACTTAAGAGGTTTCGTAGGTTCTTTCTTTTGTTGTTGTGTGAAGTGTGTATGACTAGAAAAAAGGATCTTGAAAAACAAAAACCCCCACCCAAAATTACCAAAACCCAGGGTTCGGTGATCCCTGGAAGAAGCACTTTCATAGAAAAAATCATCAAAAAGGGTGAATATCAAGCTTCGGTTGGACCTAGGAAAGGACCCACCCAAATCCCTTAGGCAATAGTTTCACCAACTACGGCCCACGCTGAGATTCATAGAAAAACTGAAGGGATCGAGCAGAGCTTTCAGAATACAGATCTCCCACCACTCAACCCCTTAGAAGAGGGAAGCTCTAATAATCTAGAGGAGGGAATAGGAGAAACTAGTGGGGTTGCCAAGGCATACCCACCACCACCACCACTTGATCCTGAGACTCCTGCGAAAGAAGAAGGCGTATCCAAAATCCCATATAAAGGGAGTGTAGTCAAATTCTTTAGATGACCAAATAATCAACAATTTCAAATAGAATACCTGGATCAAGAACCTCCTGAAAATTTTTGGCACATTTTTGATCAAATGGCACAAGCAAATCAACAACAACCCCAGACCTCCATGCTGGAGTATCCAATATTTGATCAAATTTCCAATGCCCCCATGAAAGCAATCCCCTTACAAAACCTGCCAACCTTCCATGGAATGATTTCAGAAGACTCGAATGCATTCCTATTTGAATTTGATGTCCTATGTAGAGGGTATGATTACACCTCTGAACCCCAAAAATTAAAACTATTCCCGTCTACCTTGAAGGGAGCAGCTTTACGCTGGTTCATGGGATTGGGAGGTGGAACCATCAATTCATGGGACTAGATGAAACAAACCTTCTTGTTAAAATATTAGGATTATTGCAGAACCAGAGACCTAAAAGATGAAATCTTTCAAATGACTATGAAAGAAAATGAATCATTAGAAGAATATGTCGAAAGATTTCNATTCTTCTAATGATTCATTTTCTTTCATAGTCATTTGAAAGAAAATGAATCATTAGAAGAATATGTCGAAAGATTTCAGTATAATTTGCAAAGATCACCCTATGGTACATTACTAGGTGAATTACTCAAAGCAACTCTGATCAAAGGTATGGGAGATGAATGGGTAGAAAAATTGAATTTAATGGCGAAAGGTGACATTTATCATGAAACTTATGAATATATTGTTCTATTGTGTATCAGGTGCTCACGAGGAAGTACATGGACCAGGTCAGGAATGCGGACATCCCTCACAAGAAACAAAAATTTCTCCAGTGGGGGTGTTACGCGAGCTGAAGTCGGTAATCTCCTAGAAAACTTTAAAAAAAATATTTTGAGCACTCTGACTACACAATTGGATGTATTGCAGGCCAAACAAAAAAAGGTAGAGTCAGAGCAGACCTTGGCTATATTTTTCCATAGGTGCAAAAAGAAACATGGTCCAAGGGAATGCCCCTTGGATATAGTTTGGGTTGGCGCTATTTGTGCCAAGGATCACAACACAGAGGAATGCCCATCACTCCCTGGATTGAAAGATATATTCAAAGAAGCAGAAGAGGAAACCAAACCATTATATCTGATGGATTAGTGCCGTCAGTGGTAGTCCCAGCCTCAAAATACATTTCAGGACCCTTCCTCTTTCTTTTCTGGACAGTACAATCAACAGCAAAATCCTGGATAGTATAATCAATAGCAGAATTTCGGCAGCACATGGCAGGGTCAGCCATTTACTTATCAGAATTGACAGCTCCATTAGTACCCACCTACAATTCCTACCTAGCCAAACCAGTCTGCCACAAACCCCAACTGGAAAAATCAACCAACTACAAGTTCCAATTGGCCAAATTCACAATACCCCACCTCATCCTGGCAAAATTCAAATAATACCTACCCTCCACAATGGCCTAACTCGACTGCCCAAAACCCAAATTGGAACAAAAACTGGTAGCACCCCATGGGGATGAATAACCAACCTATGGGGATAACCTCTCAAACCCAACCTCCATTACAAACTCCACTCCCATTGCCCCAATCACAATTGTGCCCTCAATTACCTGCCCAACCCCACCCAAATCCCAATAACATACCAGCTTAGCTCATCCAGATTATGGAAAGTGGAGAAGGGGAAATCAATTCAGTAGGTGCAATGAACTTCGGTTAAGATTGGGGCGCATCATCTCTCCCGAAAAAAATGACTTTCCCCAAGAATAGGGGAATGAAAAAAAACCAGCAATAAAACCCTTGACTATGGTAATAACAGAAGAAATTAGGCAAGGGAGGGACACAGTCGAATCACATGAATCTGATAAGGATGCAACTCCATCCCCTCCATTCCCCGAAAGATTGATGATAGTGAAACCCACTGTATATCCTAACTTCGACATTGTAGAGGAACTCAGGAATTTATACATCAAAATTCCACTCCTGCAAGCCCTGCAAGACATACCAATCTACGCAAAGACAATCAAGGAGCTATGTGGGAGGAAGCTCGTTAGAAAAATAAAAATTCATCATCAACAGTTTATGTAGTGGAAGCTTTATCTGATCTAATTTTGGGTAGAGAAACACCATTTAAATATGCAGATCCGGGGAACCCCATAGTAATAGTTCAGATTCAGGGTTGTTCCTTTCCAAATACCCTAGTTGATTTGGGGGCGGCCATCAATATTCTAACTATGGAAACCTACAATGCCCTGGGTCTTCACTCTTTCGACCCAACCCCGATTATGTTGCAATTGGTTGATCGATCAGTGGTCAAACCACTCGGCACACTACATGATATAGCCATTTCAGTTGATTCTTGGGAATATCCCGCATATTTTCTCATAATCAACCCAAAAAGTGGACTTGAAGGGCATCCATTGATATTGGGCAGACCATGGCTCACGACAGATGATGCGTACATAGGCTGCCAATCAGGTACAATGACAATTTCTAGAGGAGGGGTTACAAGGAATCTCATCTTATATCCTCTAGCCAAACCTAGTCCAATGATTGTACACCCATAATTGCCACCACCACAATATCCTGAGAAGGATCTACGTGCCCCACTAACGATGGAAGAAGCCCTCAAGAACAAGAATTAGCTAGAGGATGATGTAATCAGTGGGTTTATTAACAACCCAACCACTGTAAGTAACCCAACATGCCAAATGCTCCAAGCTATTCTAGACTATGAAGCATAGGGAGACCCACTAGAAGATTTAATGGAACAACAAATTCTGACTACCGTTGTTCACAACAACAAATCCATTGATATCGCACCAGGGAAGTCTATGAACATTAATTCCAACCTAGAAGAGCAACAACAACAAAATCTAATCCAAACTCTCTATAAATACCAACAATCTTTTGCATGGGAGTACTCTGATATGAAAGGTATTGATCCACAACTCTGCACACACCACATTTATATTGAGAAAGACGTTCGACCTATCCAACAACTGTAAAGAAGACTAAACCCCCACCTCAAAGATATTTTTAAAGAAGATCTACAAAAGCTGTTGGATGCAGATTTTATATACCCTATCTCAGATAGTCAATGGGTTTCCCCATTAGTCATCGTCCCAAAGAAAAATGGGAAGTGGTGAATTTGTGTTGATTACAGGGAACTAAACAAAGCTACTCAAAAAGATCATTTTCCATTACCTTTTATCGATCAAGTCCTGGATACCTTGGTAGGGAAGAAATTCTTCTCTTTCCTAGATGGTTTCAGTAGTTACAATCAGATCCAGATTACCGCAGAAGATCAGGATAAAATGACATTCACATGTCCTTGGGGTACCTTTGCCTACAAAGTATTGCCCTTCAGACTTTGTAACGCTCCAACTACATTCCAAAGGGACATTCTGAGCATATTCAATGATCTGATTAGTGAAGGGATTGAAGTCTACATGGATGATTTCACCCCGTACGGTGATGACTTCGATCAAGCCTTGAATAACCTGGAGAAGGTATTGGAACGATGCATCGCTACCAGGTTATGTTTAAGCCACAAAAAATGTCACATGACGATGACAGAAGGTGTGGTATTAGGGTATTACATTTCTGCAGATGGAATTAGAGTAGACCCAACAAAAATCGAGGTAATTCTTAATCTACCTACTCCACAGACACAAACTAAGGTATGTAGTTTCCTTGGTGCTTCAGGATACTATCGCAGATTTATGCCAAATTTTTCAAAAACCGTTGCGCCTTTACATGCTTTGATAGGTAATGTAGAATTTCAATGGTATGAAAAATACGATATGGCTTTTGCAGGACTCAAGAAACTAATCTCAACAGTGCCAGTGTTGAGGGGACCTAATTGGAAAATACCATTTCAAATTTCCACCGACGCCTCAGACATTTCCATAGGTGTTGTTTTGGGACAGAAAGAAGAAAAGAAACCCTATGCCATTTATTTCATTAGCAAGAATCTAAATCAAGCCAAACTTAGTTATATAGTAACAGAGAAAGAGTTCTTAGCTATTATACATGCCATTAATAAATTTCGTCATTATATAACAGGCTATCCAGTTATCCTGTATATTGATCATTCTGCCATTAGATATCTAGCTAATAAACCAATTACTAATGGATGGGTCACTTGATGGTTTTTATTATTGCAGGAATTTGATATCACCATCAAAGATCGACCTGGGAGAGAAAATCTTGTCGCAGACTTCCTATCCCAATTCCCAAAAACAAATGACTCATTAACAATTGAGGATCAATTCCCGAATGAGCATCTATTTGCTGTTGACACAAAACCACCTTGGTATGCTGATGTAGAAAACTATCTAGTAGCGGAATATTATTGACAAATTTATCATCAAAGGAAAGACGATTGATCATCCAGCGTAGTGCACTATTCACTTGGATTAGTGGATATGTTTTCCACATAGGAGATGATCTCTAGATCTGGCGATACATACGAGAGGATGAAATCTATGACATACTGAAAGTAGGACATGACGATCCCTATGGGGGGCATTTTGCAGACCACAGGACTGGACACAAAATCTTACAAATTGGCTATTATTGGCCCTCAATATTCAAAGATTCTAAGAAATATGTCCAGACATGCGACAACTGTTAGCGGATGGGGAAATCAGGTCAGGTTGATGAAATGGCCTTGAAAACACAACTAGTCATAGAACCATTTGAAAGATGGGTGATGGACTTCATCAGGCCCTTTAATCCAAATTCAAATAAAAAATCCTATATTCTCATTGCAACAGACTACATGACCAAATGGGTAGAGGTGGAAGCTTTACCAAATGCAACAGAAGAAGTAGTCATCAAATTCCTTTTCAAATTGTTTGTATGGTATGGACTACCCAGAGAAATAATTACTGATGGAGGGTCACAATTTATAGGCCATAGAATCATTGCCACCTTGGACAACTATCACATCAAGCACAGAGTTACCTCTCCATACCACCCACAAGCAAACGGGCAAGTAGAAAGCACCAATAAGGTCCTAGAGGCAATTCTGACGAAGACTGTCTCAACAAACCGACAGAATTGGGCTACTGAGCTCCCAAATGCCTTATGGGATTATCGTAAAACCTGGCATAACACCACTAGCTACTCTCCTTACCATCTATTCTATGGTAAAGAACCCATCTTCCCAATAGAATTTGATATCAAGACCTTAAGAATGGCCCAGGAAATTGGACTAAATCTTATAGAAGCACATAAATCATGCCTTCAACAACTCAATGAATTGGATGAAGCATGCTTGTCTGTTGTGGAGTGCACAACTATTATCTAGTGACAGAGAGAAACCTAGCATGACAAGCATATCAAGAAGAAATCATTCAAGAAAGGCGACTAGGTGCTTCTCTATGATTCCAAATTTCAGGACTTTCCTGGGAAATTACAGACACAATGACTAGGGCCATATGAAATTAATGAAGTCCATGATAATGGAATAGTTACTTTGAGCACCATCGATGGGTCTGGATCACCTTTTCTGGTCAATGGACACCAGCTATGACTTTACCACCAGCCACCTTCAAAAGATTCTTTCTATCAAGAAGTAAGTAAAGACCCTACGGTCCAGATTTTGGCGGGATGGGAAGGTAACCCAACCACCCCAACTCCATAAATGATGTATTCTATTTATATTGTACATACTGTATATAGTTTTCCAACTGAGTGGTTAGTTTTTTTGTTTGATAAAAAGTCACCTACGAAATAAGAATCAGGACAGATAATTACAATTAGCACCTTCTTCTGTTCCATACTCCCGTTTTGTTTTATCATATGGACTCTGTCTTTTACATGTTCATGACACTGTT
This sequence comes from Picea mariana, assembly GCA_032191745.1. NCBI lineage: Eukaryota > Viridiplantae > Streptophyta > Pinopsida > Pinales > Pinaceae > Picea > Picea mariana. The sequence goes on along the minus strand of JASDQU010012747.1, from coordinate 9,526 downwards.
GTTCCTTCTCACATGCCTGCTGTTCCTTTTTGAATGGAACAACTGTTGTTCCCTTTCTCGCGTGCTTGTTGTTTCCTTTTTGAAACGAAACAACTGTTGTTCCCTTTCTTGCGCACCTGTTGTTTCCTTTTTGAATGGAACAACTATTGCTCCTTTTCGTGCAACTATTGTTCCTTCTCACACGCCTGTTGTTCCTTTTTGAAACAGAACAACTGTTGTTCCCTTTCTCATGCGCATGCTGTTCCTTTTTGAACAGAACAACTGTTGTTCCCTTTTCACACACCTGTTGTTCCTTTTGAACAAGAACAACTGTTGTTCCTTTTTGTGTGATTGTCATTCCCTTCTTTACCATTCAAACACTAGCCATTCCTCCATAAGTGTGGCTTTCATCAAATAATTTTCACCAACACTGCCTCTAATCGTCATTACAACGATCTGTCATTATTTTTTGGATGGTCCCACACACCTTATAAGAAAAAAAAATTGTGGAATAATCTCTCCAAAATATCTTAAACCTTGTTCATAATCAATCACCACCATAAGTTGTTTCTTTCCCTTATATATACAAATATACCTGTATGATATTCTGACTCTATATTGTAAGGGGTCTTTAGCACACTTTTACCTGGCATCTTTACACTTCCTTATACCATCCCTTACTCTTAAGGAGTAGATGAGCCTCCCTTCAAAACAAAATAAAAATACACACACACACACACACACACATATATATAATAAAATTTTCCCATAAAGAACAGGGGGTCTCATCATGAGCCAACCTACCACGATCATAGGATACTAACCTAAGTGATATTCCCATTATGGCTACCACACCAGGGCAATGGCCTTTGACATTTTCTTTTGTCAAAGGACAAGAGGTCTCATCATGAGATGACTTGTTCACTTAAGTTATAATCTAGTGAGTGGCATTATCATCATTTGGCCACCAAACCAGGATAATGGTCTTTTTGGGAAAAGA
>JASDQU010012746.1:322321-339465 GCA_032191745.1 Picea mariana | reverse complement strand
CAGATGAAAGAAATTGTAGCTAAATATGTAAAGGGGTGTGTGATGTGTTCTACTTGTGATTCATATTTAGGGGCAGAACGAACTGATTAACAGAATGAATACAATAAACACAAATATATCAAGAATAACACAGATATCCAGTGAACAATATCTTTTAATGAATAATGAAATAAGTTGAAACTATCAAACTGCTGAACTGAAACACTTGCTCAAATGGTGGTAGCTATCTCTGAGAAGAGATGTGGCTAATATGTGCATTTGTCTGAGAAGAATTGCCTTACAATGATGCTCCAAATATATTTTTGATATTACTCATGAATTCCAAAAACCTAGACATTTGAAAACCTAACCCTAGAAGGTGAAACGCCAAAATTCATGTGGGCCCCTATGGGTAAGTTGGTGTAAGTTGGTACCTCAACTTCCCAGGTGTTATCTCATTTTTAGGTGATAGGGAGATGTCCAAAAAATTATTTCTAAATTTTTATAGACTTGTTAGACAGCCTATTGTTTGTAAATAAACTTGAAAAAAACATTGGGTTTGATTTTCTTAAGCAAAGGGAGAATTTCAGGTTTTGGTGGTTTAGGCGAACTTGTGAAGCATTCATTAACCATTGAAAGCCTTGGTTTTTGGTGTTTAAAAAGGGAAACATAAAGCCCAGTTAACTACCGAAAATGTTTCAAGGTGGAAAAAAGAAGGCCCATGTTTTCGCACGATCTAGCTGTCAGCTGGCGCAATCATGAAGTGATAACCGCCGAAAATTGAAAGAATCGGTGATGTAAGGTGGTATTGTTACATCTGATCAAGGTTTGATTCTCTGTAGTACTTCCAAGAGCCCCACTTGTCATTTCGAGTTATATCCTCGCATACGCAGAAATCTATGAAATGATTGTTTCGTCTAACTGTTTGATGTTCACGTGGCTCTCATAACTTCAAGTCCCAAGAGATATCTACATGATGATTTCCCATTCATGTTTGTTATTCAAAATCCCTTTGATATAGGAATCAAAATCGAGCTCTCTGTTATTCCTTATCTCTGTTTCATCAAACTCCAGTCTTCAAGTTATTTTTCATTATATCAAGCCCGAGTTTCTAGTTATGATTTATTAAGATTCGGTCTATCTCACAAAAGCCAAGTCATCCCTATTCCTGTGCCTATCAATTCTCCACAGATTCACTATTTTCTCCTGAATTTAGGTGTGTTGTCTCCCCTAGATCGTGGGTTCTGCTAAATTGTAGGAACATGTCAACTAATTCAATCAAATGCCGAAAGCAGGACCAACTCTCAGGTCCGAACTAGATGGAACTTGGTATCTCAAGGCTCATCCTAAGATATGTGATTTCTTCAAACAAGCAGGGTGTTTCACCTATTGTGAGAAGTTACAGAGTTTTCACCAACAGGTATCATAGGTCTTTGCTCTATCTTATGATGGTAGGAAGGCCATTATTGGCAAAGAAGAGTTCATTGTTGATGAAGCATTAATTGGAGAGGTCACTGGTTTTCCAAGAACCAGTGAATGCTGGTTTAAAACCATTGTTCCAGTCGATATAGAGTCCAGGTCATACCTTCAACCACAACACAAAACTATGATATGGAAAAAAGACATTCCTATGTCTTATTTGGAGACCAAATGGCAGTCCCTGCTCAAAGCTATTTTTGCCTACATAACGTGTGAAGGTAGGTATAATCGAGTCATGTTTTATCACTTTAAATTGCTCAATCATTTTACTGGAAGGACCCATGTCAATCTCCCTTTTTACCTTCATAAGGCCCTTACCAAGATGGCTCGACAAGTGAAGGTAAAACCCAATAAGGTAGCCAGTAGACTCTCACACCAAGGTCTGATTACCCTAATCGTTAGAGATTCCTTGAAGAAGAAAGATGTCGATTGGAATTTCTTTCTGTTTTGGAACGCGTTCCATACTGACTTACAGCCAGAAAACAAAGAGAAGAAACCTACCTCAAGGAAATCATCCACTCCTAGGAGAAGCAGAAGGAAAAGGAGGGCTATCTCACCTCCTCAGGATGAAACAGAGACATCATCTGTCAAGATCAAAAGAGCCAAAAGGAAATTAAATTTTGGCGAAGAAGGTGAGCAGACCGAGGATCTTGCTGAAGGAGATAACCCTCTGAACTTACCATACAGTGACTCAGAGCCAGAGCATGAGTCAACTGAGACACAGGGTGAGGAACAGGCTGAGCAAGTTGCATAAGATTATCCCAACTTGCCCTCACCAACTCCTCTAGGTGAACATAGTCAACCATTAGAAGAAGCTTCTTCAAGCAAACCTAAAGCTTCCAAGACTCAGAAAATCAATAAACTTATGAAATAGATCTATGAGATGGAATTTTTAGAAAGAGTCATTAAAAAGACAAATGCAGAGTTAACTGAAAGAAATGCAGAACTTTATAACATTAACCAAAATGTCAAGGAAAAGCATGATAAAATCAAGGACAGGAACAGGGTGTTGATAAGAGAGAATATGAAGTTGTACAGGTAGCTTAGACTTCTGAGTCTAAAGATAAAATAATCCCAACCTCCAGCTCAGGATCATTTAGGGTTAGAAACCCTAGAAGAATTGGCTACTTCCTTAGAGAAGGAAACAGAGCCTCCTACACAGTAGATTGAGGTTTCCAGCCCTATAAAAGGAGGAGGAGTATCACCAAAAGAACCATGAACACTCAGCAAAGCATTAAGGTAATCAATTTTTGCAATTTTGAAGTTTTGGACAAAGCTAAGTTGTTGGTGGTTTAGGCGAATGGGACGAATGTTCATTAACCACCAAAAGCAGAGCTTTTCGGTGGTTAATACACCCATAATTCCTCTGTGTTAACAATCGAAACCTATCACTGGCCAGAGAAAGCTAAATTTTGCACAGATCGAGGTTTTACTAATCCGAATCATTTGAAAACACTTGTAATGGATAGATGTTGAATTATAGAGTCAAATTCAAGATTCATTTTTGGTGTATAAGGATTAGAAAAGGTATCCAAGTTGGTTTTGGTACCTATTTTGGTGGCAACAAATTAGGATTTTTGCACAACTCAGCAAATTTGAATTCTATCTCTTGGAAGAGTCATCAATCATCCTTAGAAGGCTATTCTACACTGCACAAGGACTCTACATCATCTGAAGACTTATAGAACAATTGAGAAGTTTTATTAATCTAGTTTACTAAGGCCAATATTCGATTTTCTATATTTGGAAAGATTTGATCCAGTAATCTAGGATCTAAAAACTGTTTTGTAAAAGGCTATAAAGCCGAAAACTTTTGAAGAACTAAAGGTTCGATTTTGAGTTCTATATTCTACTGTTTTTGTATGAAAGACATTTTCTTTAATATATCAAGCCTGCAAGCTTCTTTCATTTGTTATTGTCAGACCCTCCTTCATCTTTGCCTATGCATATGAGTTGAATTCGTTCTTTTGTCTCTGTTTAATGGTCCTATGGTAACTGTCATCTTACTTTTGACTATTAAGCAAGAATCATAAGCATCTTTGGCTAGTTTTTTGACCCATCATATATATGGTTTATGTATGTTTTGGTTAACCGAATGGTTTTCTTATCCATTTGTTATACAAATCTATCTGATAAATAGCTCTTGAAGGCCTTATATTGCATGAATATAGTTAGAATGTCTTGAAGATACAATCTAGAGATTAAGATATTCATCTTGATCCAAACCCACACCTATTATTGAGAAAACAGTTTCCAAAAAGATTAAGTTACCAGGCATCTCTGACTTATAGCCTAGGAGAGTTTCCTAGAGTGATAACAAATTGGCGTTGTTGCCGGGGATCAAGATCGAAGCTCAGCTTCCCTGGGAGACAACATAGACCTGATCTTTGATGATAGACAAAGGTTGGACACTACATTGGTTGTAATCATCTATCTGGCGAATCCATGAAGGATAGATTCAGTGGCGACTCCACAACATTCAGATGTCAAAAGCATTTTCTGCTCTTTTGGCTTGGAGGTTTTCACCTCTCAATTTTTCATCAGTTCCTGGTTTCCCACATCTAGTACCTAATATGTCAGAATGGGGATATTTTCTGCCTATCTTCAAAGAGAGCAAAGAAGACAATCCTGCAGAACACCTCATCAAGTTTCATGAGTGCATGGATCTATTAGATCTACAGCATGAAGATGTTCGTATGAAGATGTTCATGTTTTCATTGTATGGTGATGCATGTCAGTGGTATTTTTCTTTACCTCCTTCCATTATTTCATCATTGAAATATTTTCACAGAACATTCACTGAGCATTGCAAAAGGTATTTTTCAGATGAGTTTGCATTTGATAATTTTTGTGATGAATATGAATTACATTGTAAACTTGAAGATGTAAATATAGAAAGAGCTCTCCCTCATAATATACAATAGCATTTTAATGATCTTCAAGATGTTGTGTTTTCCCATCAACATGAACTACAAATGGATAATAAAGAAATTGAACGCTCTCTTACTATCCTTAAGTCTAATTGTTATGAATTTTAAGAGCTGGTTCCTTTAGCTACAGAGAGATATGATCATGAATGTATACATGATGGGCTTAATGATAGATTCAAAGAGTATGTTGCAACAGGGAACATCTATCATTGTAACCAAGATATTGGAGATCTTCAGGTGGATAACCATATCATTGATTCTTTTGACATTGTATCAAATGCATCTACCAACTTAGGTTGTCTTGAAGATGAGATTGTCCCCTTTGAAAACCCCAAAGATGATTATCAGATTGAAACATTAGCAGATGATAGTTATAGATATGCAGCAGATCCTAAGAGCAGCCCTCAACTTTCTGATTTACAGTCTGAGGCAGATTTCAGCAGATATGAGGAGGAACATAAAGCTTTTGATCAGCAGTTGAGTTTGTATTTTCATTTGACAGAGGAAGAACATACCACATTCAGTATTGATATCAATGAAGACATCAAGTAGCAGGATCTCAGTTCTCTGTTGGGACAACAAAAAGACTTCCAAGGAAGACATCTATCTACAAACAAAGAGACAGTCTTGGAAGGGTAGTCATTCTTCATGAATCAGAATGCTTTTGATCTTGATTTTAGAGACTCGGTGGCCGATTTGATAGAATTACTTACTTCAGACCCTATGAAATTTCTAGATTTCATTCATTCATCAATTTCAATGGGTGAGTATGAATTTTTGAAAGCTTATTTATTACCGCTTATATGTTTCAATTATTATCTATTAAGTAGTGATAGAGATAAAGTCATTACGATTTTGAATTTTCTCAAATGGTTGTTATGGAAATCTGCGTTTACCTGACCAAATTTTAGATTTGGTTAGTAGTAGGGATAGGCAGAAGAATAAGCTCACTCATGTGAGCACTTAGATTGTTTTCATTTATTGGTTGAATAAGCACAACATGCTACATGTTGTCTGAAGATAAGTTGCTCAGGCCAGATGACTCCATAGCCCAATGGACTAGACACAATAAACAAACTGTGAATGATTGCTGAGTACGTGGCAGAATTTTCAGGTTAAATGGACAGGCATAGGTCTTCTTGTTCTTGGAACCTCACTGGGAGGATTCCATCCCCTAGTAGGAGCCAGTTGTTATCTCCTAAACTAGCACAATCAATATTGTCATTTTTAGGTGATAGGGAGATGTCCAAAAAATTATTTCTAAATTTTTATAGGCTTGTTAGACAGCCTATTCTTTGTAAATAAACTTGAAACAAACATTGGATTTGATTTTCTTAAGCAAAGGGAGAATTTCAGGTTTTGGTGGTTTAGGCGAACTTGTGAAGCATTCATTAAACATCGAAAGCCTTGGTTTTCGGTGTTTAAAAATGGAAACATAAAGCCCAGTTAACTACCGAAAATGTTTCAAGGTGGAAAAAAGAAGGCCCATCCTTTCGCACGATCTAGCTGTCAGCTGGCGCAATCATGAAGTGATAACTGCCGAAAATTGAAAGAATCGGTGATGTAAGGTGGTATTGTTACATCTGATCAAGGTTTGATGCTCTGTAGTACTTCCAAGAGCCCCACTTGTCATTTCGAGTTATATCCTCCCATACGCATAAATCTATGAAATGATTGTTTCATCTAACTGTTTGATGTTCACGTGGCTCTCATAACTTCAAGTCCCAAGAGATATCTACATGATGATTTCCCATTCATGTTTGTTATTCAAAATCCCTTTGATATAGGAATCAAAACCGAGCTCTCTGTTATTCCTTATCTCTGTTTCATCAAACCTGAGTCTTCAAGTTATTTTTCATTATATCAAGCCTGAGTTTCTAGTTATGATTTATTAAGATTCGGTCTATCTCACAGAAGCCAAGTCATCCCTATTCCTGTGCCTATCAATTCACCACAGATTCACTATTTTCTCCTGAATTTAGGTGTGTTGTCTCCCCTATCTCGCGGTTTTTGCTAAATTGCAGGAATAGGTCAACGAATTCAATCAAATGTCGAAAGCAGGACCAACTCTCAGGTTCGAACTAGATGGAACTTGATATCTCAAGGCTCATCTTGAGATATGCAATTTCTTCAAACAAGCAGGGTGTTTCACCTATTGTGAGAAGTTACAGAGTTTTCACCAACGGCTATCAGAGGTATTTTCTCTATCTTATGATGGTAGGAAGGCCATTATTGGCAAAGAAGAGTTCATTGTTGATGAAACATTGATTGGAGAGGTCACTGGTTTGCCAAGAACCGGTGAATGTTGGTTTAAAACCATTGTTCCAGTCGATATAGAGTTCAGGTCGTACCTTCAACCACAACACAAAACTCTAATATGGAAAAAAGACATTCCTATGTCTTATTTGGAGACCAAATGGAAGTCCCTGCTCAAAGCTATTTTTTCCTACATAACGTGTGAAGGTAGGTATAATCGAGTCATGTTTTATCACTTTAAATTGCTCAATCATTTTACTGGAAGGACCCCTGTCAATCTCCCTTATTACCTTCATAAGGCCCTTACCAAGATGGCTCGACAAGTGAAGGTCAAACCCAATAAGGTAGCTAGTAGACTCTTACACCAAGGTTTGATTACCCTAATCATTAGAGAGTCCTTGAAGAAGAAAGATGTCGATTGGAATTTCTTTCTAATTTGGAACGAGTTCCATACTAACTTACAGCCAGAAAACAAAGAGAGGAAACCCACCTCAAGGAAATCATCCACTCCTAGGAGAAGCAGAAGGAAAAGGAGGGCTATCTCACCTCCTTAGGCCGAAATAGAGACATCATCTGTCAAGATCAAAAGAGCCAAAAGGAAATTAGATTTTGGTGGAGAAGGTGAGCAGACCGACGATCTTGCTGAACGAGATAACCCTCTGAACTTATTATATAGTGACTCAGAGCCAGAGCATGAGTCAGCTGAGACACGGGGTGACGAACAAGCTGAGAAAGNATCCCAACTTGCCCTCACCAACTCCTCCAGGTGAACACAGTCAACCATTAGCAGAAGCTTCTTCAAGAAAACTTAAAGCTTCCAAGACTTAGAAAATCAATAAACTTCTGAAACAGATCTATGAGATGGAAGTTTTAGAAAGAGTCATTAAAAAGACAAATTTAGAGTTAACTAAAAGAAATGCATAACTTTATAACATTAACCAAAATGTCAAGGAAAACCATGATAAAATCAAGGACAGGAACAGGGTGCTGATAAGAGAGAATATGAAGTTGTATAGGCAGCTTAGAATTTTGAGGCTAAAGATAAAAGCATCCCAACCTCCAACTCAGGATCATTCAGAGTTAGAAACCCTAGAAGAATGGGCTACTTCCTTATAGAAGGAAATAGAGCCTCCTACACAATAGATTGAGGTTTCTGGCCCTATAAAAGGAGGAGTAGCATCACCAAAAGAACCATGAACACTCAGCAAAGCATTAAGGTAATCAATTTTTGCAATTTTGAAGTTTTGGACAAAGCTAAGATTTTGGTGGTTTAGGCGAACAAGACGACTATTCATTAACCACCAAAAGTAGAGCTTTTCGGTGGTTAATACACCCAGAATTCCTCTGTGTTAACCACCGAAACCTGTCACTGGCCAGAGAAAGCTAAATTTTTCACAGATCGAGGTTTTACTAATCCGAATCATTTGAAAACACTTGTAATGGATAGATGTTGAATTATAGAGTCATATTCAAGATCCATTTTTGGTGTATAAGGATTAGAAAAGGTATTCAAGTTGGTTTTGGTACCTATTTTGGTGGCAACAAATTAGGATTTTTGCACAACTCAACAAATTCGAATTCTATCTCTTGGAAGAGTCATCAATCATGCTTGGAAGGCTATTCTGCACTGCACAAGGACTCTACATCGTCTGAAGACTTAAAGAACAGTTGAGAAGTTTAATTGATCTAGTTTATTGAGGCCAATATTCGATTTTTTATATTGGGAAAGATTTGATCCAGTAATCTAGGATCTGGAAACTATTTTGTAAAAGGATATAAAACTGAAAACTTTTGAAGAACTAAAGGTTTGATTTTGAGTTCTATATTCTACTATTTTTGTATGAAAGACATTTACTTTAATATATCAAGCCTACAAGCTTCTTTCATTTGTTATTGTCAGACCCTCCTTCATCTTTGTCTATGCATATGAGTTGAATTCGTTCTTTTGTCTCTGTTTAATGGTCCTATGGTAACTACCGTCTTACTTTTGACTGTTAAGCAAGAATCATAAGCATCTTTGGCTAGTTTGTTGACCCATCATATATATGGTTTATGTATGTTTTGGTTAACCGATTGGTTTTCTTATCCATTTGTTATACAAATCTATCTAATAAATAGCTCTTGAAGGCCTTGTATTGCATGAATATAGTTAGACTGTCTTGAAGATACAATCCAGAGATTAAGATATTCATATTGATCCAAACCCACACCTATTATTGAGAAAATAGTTTCCAAAAAGATTAAGTTACCAGGCATCTCTGACTTACAACCTAGGAGAGTTTCCTGGAGTGATAACACCAGGATTGTAACTTTTGCATAAGACCTCTGTTTTAGGCATATGATAGCCCATTGGAAAGGTCTTTTAGATAAATACACATTCCGCTGTCAAACTCTAACTTCATCTACAGTTTGACTATGGTGAGCCAAAAAAACAATGTTTAGGGCCCCAAAATGGCCCTAGAAGTACAACAAGATGTGCTCACATGAAAATATACAAAATAATCCAATTGTATTAGGCAAGAGGCCACTAGTATCCACTTGGAGGATGTGTGGGGCTTCAGACAAACCTAAAAGTGTAGAAACCACAATTACAAATAAGTACAGAAGAACGTGTTGAACAAAAACAGACAAGAGGAGCCAGTTGGAATAGGTGGGTGGCCACCAATATCCACCTGGATCAATCCTCCCCCCTTAGGAAGAAATGGTCTCCATTTTGTTGAGTTCCCCCATCAGGTGAGGAAAATTTTGTTGGATTTGGCCTCAGGTGAGCCACTTTCCTTGGAGTAGGAGTTGCCTTTCCTTGACAACTCGATAAAGTTGGATCCCATGCTAGCGAGTTCCCTTGACCCGTATGTCCACTATCTGATCAATGGATTCTTGTTCCATGTAGTCAGGGTTGAGATTTGTTGGTGTCACTTGTTCTGCAATCTTTGAGGTGTCCAATAATGGTGGAAAATATGGCTGAAGTAGGTCCACATTGAACATTGGTTGGAAGGGTGGAGTGCTGAGCTCAAAATCATTGCTACCCACAACCTTGGTGATAGTGTAAGGCCCATAGGGAAGTGGGAAAAGCATCTGATGGGGCCCTATGAGATTCTCCTTTTACAAATGTAACCAGACCTTATCACCAACCTAAAACTGGTGTGGTACCCTGTGTTGATCATGGCACTGCTTTTACTTAGAATTGGATTTCTGCAAAATCTTATGGACCTGTTGGCGAATGTGTTGAATCCGCTCAATGAATCTAGTGGCTTTTTCAATCGCAAAATGATCATGGGAACATTCTTTCTGTGTGGTGGAAAGAGGAAGTGCAACATAAATGGGTCCCAAGGGTTGGAATCCTAGACTCACCTGAAATGGGCTATGGCCGGTGGAGCTATGGAGAGCCTTGTTGTAACTGTGTTGAACATAAGAGAGACTCTCGTCCCATGTACGTGGATTCTTAGAATTGTACATCCGTAGGATGTGCATAGTCATCTGATTGATGAACTTTGTTTGGAAGTCAGTTTGGGGGTGGAAAGAAGTGGATTTTGTGAGCCTCATGTCCAACAGTGACCAGAGACTCGACCAAAATGTGTTGAGGAACCTACTGTACCGGTCAGAGATGATGGTTTGTGGTATCCCAAAGTGGACCCACACTCGTTCGAATAATATTTTGGCAGTATCTATTGCTGTGATATTCTTCTTGCAGGCTGTGAGGATGTACATCTTTGAAAACTGATCAATGACCGCAAATAAGTAGTCATTTCCTTTCTTGGTGGATGGTAGGCCAAACATGTAATCCATTGAGATGGATTCCCAAGGATTGTCGGGAATAAGAAGATGGGTGTATAAGATTTTCTTCTTGATGGTTGGCTTGGCAATGGCATATGCAATTCAAGATCTAATATACTTGTTGACATCCTGTTGAATTTTTGGCCAATAAAAATGTTTCTGAAGAACGACAACAATTTTCTACATGCCAAAATGTCCTACCACCCAAATATAGTGGGATTCCCAAATAAATTTTGCACACTCACTTATAGGAACACAGAGATGGCCCAAGTGGCATAAGAGTCCATACTAAATGTTAAAATTGGTGACATTTTCACCTGTACCCAAGAGCTGATAGGTGGTGGAGAAGTCTGGATCTTGCTGATAAATTTGGGGCCACTCAGATGCTTCATTTCCACAGGAATGGAGCATAGTGGTGAGTGCAGCCACAGGAGGCTGAATGAGGTAGTCAACGAAATGATTTTAGATACCTATATTATACTTGATGTTGATATGGAATTATTGCAGGTAGGTAGACCACTTCTGATGGCAGTCGTTGTGCAATTTCCCTTGTGTCCATATGAACTACAAAGGCTTATGATCAATGTTTATGATCGTCTCTTTTCCCAGAATGTAATGTTTCCATTGACAACATGATTTTACAATGGAATACATTTCCTTGTCATAGGTGGGGTATTTATGGACAGTATCGGAGAGTTTTTCACTATGGTATACCACTATATGTCTGTGTTGAGTGAGAAGTGCATCCACATCATAGTCATATGCATCAGTCTCAATATTGAACAATTGTTGTAGTTCAGGAAAGGAGAGTATTGGAGCTAAGCACAAGTGATGCTTCAGATCATCGAATTATTTGATGTTTCTTCCCCCACATGAAATTGGCCCTAACACCTCCCTTGATCACCTGGATGAGGGCCCATGCAATATGGGAGAATCCCAACATGAACCATCAGTAGAAGTTGGATAGTCCCAAGAAGCTCTGAAGCTCGGTCAGTGTGGTCAGGGTTGGCCAGTCATGGATGACTTGGATCTTAGCTGGATCAACATGTAACCCATGCACATCAACAATGTATCCCAATTATTGGACATTGATCATGCCAAAAGATCATTTTTCCAAGTTGGCATATAGCTTGTGCTGCCGCAGAGTGCTCAAAACCTATTGAATATGTCGCATGTGCTTCTACCACATTTTGATAAAGATGAGGATGTCATACAAATATACCACCATAAAGGATTTGGTAAAGGGTCTCAATACATCATCCATCAACCTCATGAAAGTGGCTGGTGCATTTCTTAAGACAAAGGGAATGACTAGCCATTCTAAGAGACCTTCTTTAGATTTGAAGGTTGTCTTCCATACATGAGTTGGTTCAATGGGAACCTGGTGGTAGTGACAATTTAGGTCAATCTTGTTGAAGAACTTTTCCCCCTTGAGTTGGTCAAGAAGGTCATCAATCCTGGGAATGGGGTACCAGTTCCTGACTACGATTTTTTTTAAGGCTCTGTAATCAATGCAGAGTCGCAACGTCCCATCCTTCTTCTACTCTAGTACAATTGGGCTTTCGAAAGGGGATGATTTAGGTTTGATGTTCTCCTTTTGAATTAACTCTTGGATATGTCACCTGATTTCATCATTTTCCATCAGGGATTGACGATAGACTGGTCCATTAGGTAGAGGTGTGTTGGGGGCCAGATCAATTGGATTCTTGACTCGACAGTGTGTTGGTACCCCTGTAGGTGAGGAGAAGATGTCTCTATATTCTTCCACGATCCCATCTAGTTTCTTCTGCTGTAAAGAGAGGCTCTGTGTAGAGGCCATGGATGTGGCGATGACTTTTTGCTTACTGTGAGCACAGATCACAAATAAGAATAACTTCCCAGTCTATGAGATGACCTTGTTGCATTGCTTAGCAAATATTAAATAAATAATAGTAGGCAGCGCTACCTTTGTTATCCTGTACAATTGTCTACCCAAAGTAATAATAACACTGCGGGGTCTAGACTCATACACAACATAACGCTTCCACAAATATGGTTGTCCTAAAAGAACATCACATATGTCAAGGGGAGAAATATCAAACAATACATCATCTTTGAAAGGCTTGATGTCGTAGGGAAGATGACATTGTGGGCTGACACAAATATCTCTTCCTTGGTGAAGCCAACTAATGGTGTAGGGTTGCAGGTGCGGTGTCATTGGCAGGTCCAGCCGCTTGATGACCTCTGCTGAAATCAGGTTCTTTTGACTCCAACTATCTACAATGAAATGACTTAGAGCCCCCTTTACCGACATCTACGAGTGAAAGAGGTGTTCTCCTTCCTCTGGTTCTTCTGGTTCGCTTGGTCGGACTTTGGTGGTAGCAACAGTGGCATCGGGTTCGACATCGATAATCCACTTCCCTCCTTCAATATTTGATTTGGAATCAGAATCAACCTCTGATTTGGAAGCCTTCAGTTCAACAATGAGTGACTTCTTGGAGCGACATTATTTCGTGTTGTGCCAAGGGATTTTATAGTACCCACACCATTTTCTCATGTTCTTCTTTTTCTTTTCATTAACCTTTTTGTGTTATGGATTGGATTGGTTGTCCTAAGGGTGATCATATTGAATTGGTCCCTTTTTGGGTGAGTTGGTGCTGCATTTTCCCTGCTTCGGCTATGAGGCGTTTGCCGATCCAAAATCTCGCCTTTTATGCTTAAATATATGCTCAATTTTGACTGTGTATCTATAAGTCGTGCGCAATGAGGCGATGTCCAGAAATTTCATTTTTGTTTGAATGTATCTATGCAAACAACCATGTTATTTGAGAACCAAATGGCACTCGGAGTATTTGATACCCAACTTGGTGCACAGGGTATGGAAAATATTGGTGAAATCTGGTACTGTCTGGTCCCTTTCTTGACGTAGGGTGGTCCATTTGGTGTACTAGTCCTCGTAGCTTCCAACATGGTAGTACTGTTCTTTAATGGAATCCTGAAGGGAATACCATGTATGGGCCACCACAAACATTGCATATTCCTCTACATCCCTTTGCTCAGAGTAAGTATCCCACCATTCTTTAACATGGGGAACGACCTTGAGGAGTGAAAAAGTGATATTTTCCCTATCGGAAAAATTGTGGACCGAAAAATACCCTTCGAGCAGATTCAACCATTTATCTACATCATCTGCATCTATCAGTCCTTCAAATAATGGAGTATCAAAATTTACCTGTACCTTGAAGGGGGTTGCATGGATGCTTGATGAAGATGCTTCTCTTGTGGGAAGTCGTTGAAGGATCTGCCTGAAGTTTTCCATTATTTTGTTCCTTTTTCACGCGAGGGATTCCTCGAGCAACATTTTAATAGGATATCCTACTCCATCATATCTATTTTTGTCCCCCGTGGGTTTTTTTCAGGCTCGGCGTGATCGATATTTCAATGGCTTGATTGGTTCAAGTCCCAACTTCTTGTACCCAGATCTTGTCGGGGACATGCACGAAGAAAAATAAATGAAGAGCAAACCGCTCTGATACCACTGATCCGGATTTAGGAGAGGAACGAAATAATTAATAGACTGAATATAATAAACATAGAGATATGAAGAATAACACAGATATCTAGTGAACAATATCTTTTATTGAATAATGAAATAGGTTGAAACTATAACACTACAAAACTAAAACACTTGCTCGAATAGTGTTAGCTATCTCATAGAAGAGATGTGGTTGCTATGCACATCTGTCTGAGAAAAATGGCTTACAATGAGGCTCCAGAGGCCTTTTTGATATTACTCATGAATGCCAAAACCCTATACATCCAAAACCCTAACCCTATAAGGTGAAACGCCAAAAGTCATGTGAGCCCCTATGGGTGAGTTGGTGTAAGTTGATACCTCAACTTCCCAGGGTCATAACTTTTTCATACGACCTCTGTTTTAGGCACGTGATATCCCGTTAGAAAGGTATTTAAGAGAAATACACATTTTGTGGTCAAACTCTGACTTAATCTACAATTTGAATGTGGTGAGACAAAAAAACAATGTTTAGGGCCCCAAAATGACCCTGTACGCACAACAAGATGTGATGACATGAAAACATACAAAATAATCCAGTTGGATTAGGTGAGAGGCCACCATTATCAACCTGGAGGATATTTTGGGTTTAAGAAAACCCCAGAAGTGTAGATCCCACAATTACAAAGAAGTACAAAAGAATGTGTTGAACAAAAATGGACAAGAGGATCCAGTTGGAATAGGTGGGTGGCCACCAATATCCACTTGGATCAACTTGTAATCCCACTAATAGAAAACCTGGGCTACACTCACCACTGCATGTTCCATCCCATCCATGGGGAAGTATCTCCATGTATTTTTAAGGGGGTTTGCCAATGTCGAAAAGGGGTCATGACTATTTGTATGTTATAGTGGACAAAAAAATGTGTATATTAATTCCATGTAAAAAGCAGATCATTGTTAAGAAGACTGCTAATCTCTTCTTTTAGTATGTTTGGGTTAACTTTGGGTTACCCACATCCAATATCTCAAATAGAGATACTTGATTCCTTGGGTATTTTTGGACAAGTTTGTGGAGAATGATGGAAACCAAGTTGAAGAGGAGCACTACTTTCCATCCATAGACTGACAGACAAACATAGGTTGTTAAATGAACAATGATACTTTTTCTTTGAGGCTACTACAACAAGCATCCCAAGTTATGGGATGAAAATATACCCTATGTACAACACTGCTTACAACCGAGCCTTACATTACTCCACTCAGTGTTCTCCTTTTGAGACATGTTTTTGGTATTTACCTAAGGTTCCTTTGGACTTGATGTATGGGATATATGTTGATTCAAATGAAGAAATAAATGAAGACAGATCCCGTAATTTCATCCAGAGGATCCAGTGGGTACATCAAGCAGTCAGGGAATAGTTGGAGAAAATTCAAGCACAATATAAAGTTCGTCATGAAAAACACAGGGTTCATCATCAGTTCTAGGCTGGAGACTAGGTATGGATTCACATCAATAAAGAAATATTGAAGGGTGAAGGAAAGAAACTCAAGCCCATCCATTATGGACCCTTCATTATTTTGGAGAAAAGTGGTACCAATTCTTTTCGTCTAGATCTTTCACCTTATATAAAGATCTACTCAGTTGTAAATGTGGAGAAATTGAAACTTTTTGAGCCTCCCATGATCATGGATCAGGGTGAGGAAGTTTCAATACCTTCCGTTGATGAGTTTTCTCCTGAGTACTTGGATGAGTTAAAGGAAGATATCATCTTGGATAGAAGGATGATGAATTCATGTAGGAGTGATGCTGATTATACTTGAGTAGGCTTAAAGGGAACACATCCAAGCAAGGCAAAGTGGATTGAGAAAGACAAGGTGAGGGAACTCTTCCCTCACTTATTTGTTGATTGATGAAATATTTTGGTGGTCCAAAAATATCTTAGTGGGAAGGAGTGACTCGAAAAGGATCTAGAGAATACTAAGGACAAATCAGAATTCATAGAAGCAACTTAAGAAGCTCAGAATGGCCTCAACAAACAGAGAAAGGGAAAAAATTAAAAGCCTCAAAAATCAGTAAAATTGGCATCATTACGAAGAGTGCATCTCAAGATTTCCAATGGTGTAAACGACTCGTCAAACAAAGTTATGAATCAAAATATCTTTGTGGTTAAAGTTTTGGTCAACCTAGCCCAATCAACAGGGATGAGTCAATATCCATACTGCTAACGCCAACATCTGTACAATGTATGTGGAACACATAGAGGGAGAAAAGTGTCATGATGACATCAACATGGTGATGTGGCAGTACCATAGGTTGCCACGTGTCACTCAATTTTGGACTTTCTCGATTAGTCCATGGACCAATGGTAAAGTGCCATGTGGCAGTCTATACAACCACGTGGCAGACCGTATAGACACTTGGTAGGATGACGCAACAGGTTGATGTGGTTGTCTATGCAATGTGGTGACGTGGGACAATGAAAGTCCGTCACATAGATCTATCAAGGGATGCCACATGGTAGTGTGAAAATGCACAAGGACGCCCAACAACCAAAAAATGCAAAAAAAAAAGAATGGTTGGGTTGGATGGCGCCAACCCCCAATTTGCCAAAGTTGGTAGAATATCTGCCAGATCTGGCCGGATGGAAACCATAACCGCCAACATAACCATATCCACCAAGGCTCTACCAAGTATATCCAACCGCCAAATGGACATTCCATATATCAAATACAACAGTATAACGGAGTACCAAAATGGGAGTCTGCGGGCTCGACCCCGAGATCTCTCCAATCCACTCCACCTTTGCCATGTCTGCCCAGTTGTTTGGGTTGGGATGTGACTTGGTAAAATCCACCAATGTTTATTTTAAATGTTGAAATCTACCACTATACAAGGGGAGGCCAGGGTACGCGACCATACGGACAGAGGCAGAAATCAAGAAATTTCGCCATTAATTTATTATAGGTGCAGGCACAGAAACCGAGACAAAATTTCTCTTGGGGCTGAAAGTGAAAGACTCATATCGAGGTGTGGAGACAATCATTTTTGGGTAATTCGATGCCATGAATTCAGTGGTGCTATTTGTTTTCTGATATGAGCAAAGCTTCTACAACTTAATTCCAAAATGAGGCATATTTATGTATTTGTCCAAATTCTTTTGATGAGTTAATAAAAGGCCTACCCATTTGAGAGAAGGACCCGAAGACGTAGTCCACCATGGATGAAATCC
>JASDQU010012746.1:308436-322301 GCA_032191745.1 Picea mariana | reverse complement strand
GCCTTGTATTGCATGAATATAGTTAGACTGTCTTGAAGATACAATCCAGAGATTAAGATATTCATATTGATCCAAACCCACACCTATTATTGAGAAAATAGTTTCCAAAAAGATTAAGTTACCAGGCATCTCTGACTTACAACCTAGGAGAGTTTCCTGGAGTGATAACACCAGGGTCATAACTTTTGCATAAGACCTCTGTTTTAGGCACATGATAGCCCATTGGAAAGGTCTTTTAGATAAATACACATTCCGCTGTCAAACTCTAACTTCGTCTACAGTTTGACTATAGCGAGCCAAAAAAACAATGTTTAGGGCCCCAAAATGGCCCTAGAAGTACAACAAGATGTGCTTACATGAAAAAATACAAAATAATCCAATTGTATTAGGCAAGATGCCACTAGTACCCACTTGGAGGATGTGTGGGGCTTCAGAAAAACCTAAAATTGTAGAAACCACAATTGCAAATAAGTACAGAAGAACGTGTTGAACAAAAACAGACAAGAGGAGCTAGTTGGAATAGGTGGGTGGCCACCAATATCCACCTGGATCAATCCTCCCCCCTTAGGAAGAAATGGTCTCCATTGTGTTGAGTTCCCCCATCAGGTGAGGAAACTTCTGTTGGATTTGGCCTCGGGTGAGCCACTTTCCTTGGTGTAGGAGTTGCCTTTCCTTGACAACCCGATAAAGTTGGATCCCCTGGTAGCGAGTTCCCTTGACCCGTATGTCCACTATCTAATTAATGGATTCTTGTTCCATGTAGTCAAGGTTGAGCTTTGTTGGTGTCACTTGTTCTGCAATCTTTGAGGTGTCCAATAATGGTGGACAATATGGTTGAAGTAGGTCCACATTGAACATTGGTTGGAAGGGTGGAGTGTTGAGCTTAAAATCATTGCTACCCACAACCTTGGTAATAGTGTAAGGCCCATAGGGAAGTGGGCAAAGAATCTGATGGGGCCTTATGAGATTCTCCTTCTACAAATGTAACCAGACCTTATCACCAACCTAAAACTGGTGTGGTACCCTTTGTTGATCATGGTGCTGCTTGTACTTAGCATTGGATTTCTGCAAAATCTTGTGGACCTGTTGGCGAATGCGTTGAATCGGCTCAATGAATATGGTGGCTTTTTCAATCGCAAAATGATCATGGGAACATTCTTTCTGTGTGGTGGCAAGAGGAAGTGCAACATAAATGGGTCCCAAGGGTTGGAATCCTAGACTCACCTAAAATGGGCTATGGCCGGTGGAGCTATGGAGAGCCTTGTTGTAACTGTGTTGAACATAAGGGAGACTCTCGTCCCATGTATGTGGATTCTTATAATTGTACATCCGTAGGATGTGCATAGTCATCTGATTGACGACCTTTGTTTGGAAGTCAGTTTGGGGGTGGAAAGAAGTGGATTTTGTGAGCCTCGTGTCCAACAGTGACCAGAGACTCGACCAAAATGTGTTGAGGAACCTACTGTACCGTTCAGAGATGATGGTTTTTTGTATCCCAAAGTGGACCCACACTCGTTCGAAGAATATTTTGGCAGTATCTGCTGCTTTGATATTCTTCTTGCGAGCTGTGAGGATGTACATCTTCGAAAACCGATCAATGACCGCAAATAAGCAGTCATTTCCTTGCTTGGTGGATGGTAGGCCAAACATGTAATCCATTGAGATGGATTCCCAAGGATTCTTGGGAATAAGAAGACGGGTGTATAAGATTTTCTTCTTGATGGTTGGCTTGGAAATGACATAGGCAATTCAAGATCTAATATACTTGTTGACGTCCTGTTGAAGTTTTGGCCAATAAAAATGTTTCTGAAGAACGACAACAATTTTCTACATGCCAAAATGTCCTGCCACCCAAATGTAGTGGGATTCCCAAATAAATTTTGCACACTCACTTATAGGAACACAGAGATGGCCCAAGTGGAATAAGAGTCCATACTGAATGTTAAAATTGGTGACATTTTCACCTGTACCCAAGAGCTGATAGGTGGTGGAGAAGTCTGGATCTTGTTGATAAATTTGGGGCCACTCAGATGCTTCATGTCCACAAGAATGGAGCATAGTGGTGAGTGCAGCCACAGGAGGCCTAGTCAACAAAATGATTTTAGATACCTATATTATACTTGATGTTGATATGAATTGTTGCAGGTAGGTAGACCACTTCTGATGGCGGTCGTTGTGCAATTTCCCTTGTGTCCATATGAACTACAGAGCCTTGTGATCAATGTTTATGATCGTCTCTTTTCCCAGAATGTAATGTTTCCATTGACGACATGATTTTACAATGGAATACATTTCCTTGTCATAGGTGGGGTATTTATGGACAGTATCGGAGAGTTTTGCACTATGGTATACCACTATATGCTTGTGTTGAGTGAGAACTGCATCCACATCATAGTCATATGCATCAGTCTCAATATTGAACAATTGTTGTAGTTCAGGAAAGGAGAGTATTGGAGCTAAGCACAAGCGATGCTTCAGATCATCAAATTATTGTTGATGTTCCTTCCCCCACATGAAATTGGCCCTAACACCTCCCTTGATCACCTGGATGAGGGCCCATGCAATATGGGAGAATCCCAACACGAACCGTCAGTAGAAGTTGGATAGTACCAAGAAGCTCTGAAGCTCGGTCAGTGTGGTCAGGGTTGGCCAGTCATGGATGACTTGGATCTTAGCTGGATCAACATGTAACCCATGCACATCAACAATGTATCCCAAGTATTGGACATTGATCATGCCAAAGGATCATTTTTCCAAGTTGGCATATAGCTTGTGTTGCCGCAGAGTGCTCAAAACCTATTGAATATGTCGCATGTGCTTCTACCACATTTTGATAAAGATGAGGATTTCATCCAAATATACCACCATAAAGGATTTGGTAAAGGGTCTCAATACATCATCCATCAACCTCATGAAAGTGGTTGGTGCATTTCTTAAGACAAAGGGAATGACTAGCCATTCGAAGAGACCTTCTTTAGATTTGAAGGTTGTCTTCCATACATGAGTTGGTTCAATGGGAACCTGGTGGTAGTGAGAATTTAGGTCAATCTTGTTGAAGAAATTTTCCCCCTTGAGTTGGTCAAGAAGGTCATCAATCCTGGGAATGGGGTACTAGTTCCTGACTGCGATTTTGTTTAAGGCTCTGTAATCAATGCAGAGTCGCAACGACCCATCCTTCTTCTACACCAATACAATTGGGCTTCCGAAAGGGGATGATCTAGGTTTGATGTTCTCCTTTTGAATTAACTCTTGGATATGTCACCTGATTTTATCATTTTCCATCAGGGATTCACGATAGACTGGTCCATTAGGTAGAGGTGTGTTGGGGGTCAGATCAATTGGATTCTTGACTCGGCAGTGTGTTGGTACCCCTGTAGGTGAGGAGAAGATGTCTCTATATTCTTCCACGATCCCATCTAGTTTCTTCTTCTATAAAGAGAGGCTCTGTGTAGAGGCCATGGATGTGGCGATGACTTTGTGCTTAATGTGAGCACAGATCAAAAATAAGAATAACTTCCCAGTCTGTGAGATGACCTTGCTGCATTGCTTAGCAAATATTAAATAAATAATAGTAGGCAGCGCTACCTTTGTTATCGTGTACAATTGTCTACCCAAAGTAATAATAACACTGCGGGGTCTAGACTCATACACAACATAACGCTTCCACAAATATGGTTGTCCTAAAAGAACATCAAATATGTCAAGGGGAGAAATATCAAACAATACATAATCTTTGAAAGGCTTGATGTCGTAGGGAAGATGACATTGTTGGCTGACACAAATATCTCTTCCTTGGTGAAGCCAACTGATGGTGTAGGGTTGCAAGTGCGGTGTCATTGGCAGGTCCAGCCGCTTGACGACCTATGCTGAAATCAGGTTCTTTTGACTCCCACTATCGACAATGAAATGAATCAGAGCCCCCTTTAACCATATCTATGAGTGAAAGAGGTGTTCTCCTTCCTCTGGTTCTTCTGGTTCGCTTGGTCGGACTTTGGTGGTAGCAATAGTGGCATCGGGTTCGACATCGATAATACAATTCCCTCCTTCAATATTTGATTTGGAATCAGAATCAACCTCTGATTTGGAAGCCTTCAGTTCAACAATGAGTGACTTCTTGGAGCGACATTATTTCGTGTTGTGCCAAGGGATTTTATAGTACCCACACCATTTTCTCATGTTCTTCTTTTTCTTTTCATTACCCTTTTTGTGTTATGGATTGGATTGGTTGTCCTAAGGGTGACCATATCGAATTGGTCCCTTTTTGGGTGAGTTGGTGCTGCATTTTCCCCGCTTCGGCTATGAGGCGTTTGCAGATCCAAAATCTTGCCTTTTGTGCTTAAATATATGCTCGATTTTGACCGTGTATCTATAAGTCGTGCCCAATGAGGCAATGTCTAGAAACTTCATTTTTGTTTGAATGTATCTATGAAAACAACCATGTTATTTGAGCACCAGATGGCACTCGGAATATTTGATACCCAACTTGGTGCACAGGGTATGGAAAATATTGGTGAAATCTAGTACTGTCTGGTCCCTTTCTTGACGTAGGGTGGTCCATTTGGTGTACTAGTCCTCGTAGCTTCCAACATGGTAGTACTGTTCTTTAATGGAATCCTGAAGGGAATACCATGTAGGGGCCACCACAAACATTGCATATTCCTCTACAGCCCTTTGCTCAGAGTAAGTATCCCACCATTGTTTAACATGGGGAACGACCTTGAGGAGTGAAAAAGTGATACTTTCCCTATCAGAAAAATTGTGGACCGAAAAATACCCTTTGAGCAGATTCAAAAATTTATCTACATCATCTGCATCTATCAGTCCTTCAAATAATGGAGTATCAAAATTTACCTGTACCTTGAAGGGGGTTGCATGGATGCTTGATGAAGATGCTTCTCTTGTGGGAAGTCGTTGAAGGATCTTCATGAAGTTTTCCATTATTTTGTTCCTTTTTCACGCGAGGGATTCCTCGAGCAACATTTTAATAGGATATCCTACTCCATCATATCTATTTTTGTCCCCCGTGGGTTTTTTTCAGGCTCGGCGTGACCGATCTTGCAATGGCTTGATTGGTTCAAGTCCCAACTTCTTGTACCCAGATCTTGTCGGGGACATGCACGAAGAAAAATAAATGAAGAGCAGACCGCTCTGATACCACTGATCCAGATTTAGGAGAGGAACGAACTAATTAATAGACTGAATATAATAAACATAGAGATATGAAGAATAACGCAGATATCTAGTGAACAATATCTTTTATTGAATAATGAAATAGGTTGAAACTATAAAACTGCAAAACTAAAACACTTGCTCGAATAGTGGTAGCTATCTCTTCGAAAAGATGTGGTTGCTATGCACATCTGTCTGAGAAAAATGGCTTACAATGAGGCTCCAGAAGCCTTTTTGATATTACTCATGAATGCCAAAACCCTATACATCCAAAACCCTAACCCTAGAAGGTGAAACGCCAAAATTCATGTGAGCCCCTATGGGTAAGTTGGTGTAAGTTGATACCTCAACTTCCCAGGGTCGTAACTTTTTCATACGACCTCTGTTTTAGGCACATGATATCCCGTTGGAAAGGTATTTAAGAGAATACACATTTTGTGGTCAAACTCTAACTTAATCTACAATTTGAATGTGGTGAGCCAAAAAAACAATGTTTAGGGCCCCAAAACGACCCTGTAAGTACAACAAGATGTGATGACATGAAAACATACAAAATAAGCCAGTTGGATTAGGCGAGAGGCCACCATTATCAACCTGGAGGATATGTTGGGTTTAAGAAAACCCCAGAAGTGTAGATCCCACAATTACAAAGAAGTACAAAAGAATGTGTTGAAAAAAAATGGACAAGAGGATCTAGTTGGAATAGGTGGGTGGCCACCAATATCCACTTGGATCAACTTGTAAGCCCACTAATAGAAAACTTGGGCTACACTCACCACTGCTTGTTCCATCCCATCCATGGGGAAGTATCTCCATGTATTTTTAAGGGGGTTTACCAATGTCGAAAAGGGGTCATGACTATTTGTATGTTATAATGGATAGGTTCAAAAAGATGTGTATATTAATTCCATGTAAAAAGAAGATCATTGTTAAGCAGACTGCTAATCTCTTATTTTAGTATGTTTGGGTTAACTTTGGGTTACCCACATCCAATATCTTAGATAGAGATACTTGATTCCTTGGGTATTTTTGGACAAGTTTGTGGAGAATGATGGACACCAAGTTGAAGAGGAGCACTACTTTCCATCCATAGACCAACGGACAGACATAGGTTGTTAAACGAACAATGATACTTTTTCTTTGAGGCTACTGCAACAAGCATCCCAAGTTATGGGATGAAAATATACCCTATGTACAACACTGCTTACAACCGAGCCTTACATTACTCCACTCAGTGTTCTCCTTTTGAGACATGTTTTTGGTATTTACCTAAGGTTCCTTTGGACTTGATGTAAGGGAGATATGTTGATTCAAATGAAGAAATAAATGAAGACAGATCCCGCAATTTCATCCAGAGGATCCAGTGGGTACATCAAGCAGTCAGGGAATAGTTGTAGAAAATTCAAGCACAATATAAAGTTCGTCATGAAAAACACAGGGTTCATCATCAGTTCTAGGCTGGAGACCAGATGTGGATTCACATCAGTAAGGAAAGATTGAAGGGTGAAGGAAAGAAACTCAAGCCCATCCATTATGGACCCTTCATTATTTTGGAGAAAAGTGGTACCATTGCTTTTCATCTAGATATTTCACCTTATATAAAGATCTACTCAGTTGTAAATGTGGAGAAATTGAAACTTTTTTAGCCTCCCATGATCATGGATCAAGGTGAGGAAGTTTCAATACCTTCAGTTGATGAGTTTTCTCCTGAGTACTTGGATGAGTTAAAGGAAGATATCATCTTGGATAGAAGGATGATGACTTCATGTAGGAGTGATGCTGATTATAGTCGAGTAGGCTTAAAGGGAACACATCCAAGCAAGGCAAAGTGGATTGAGAAGGACAAGGTGAGGGAACTCTTCCCTCACTTATCTGTTGATTGATGAAATATTTTGGTGGTCCAAAAATATCTCAGTGGGAAGGAGTGACTCGAAAAGGATCTAGAGAATACTAAGGACAAATCAGAATTCATAGAAGCAACTTAAGAAGCTCAGAATGGCCTCAACAAACAGAGAAAGGGAAAAAATTAAAAGCCTCAAAAATCAGTAAAATTGGCATCATTGCGAAGAGTGCATCTCAATATTTCCAATGGCATAAACGACTCGTCAAACAAAGTTACGAATCAAAATATATTTGTGGTTAAAGTTTTGGTCAACCTAGCCTAATCAACAGGGATGAGTTAGTATCCATACTGCTAACGCCAACATCTGTACAATGTATGTGAAACACATAGAGGGAGACAAGTGTCATGATGACATCAACATGGTGATGTGGCAGCACCATAGGTTGCCACATGTCACTCAATTTTGGACTTTCCCAATTAGTCCATGGACCAATGGTAAAGTGCCACATGGCAGTCTATACAACCACGTGGTAGACCGTATAGACACTTGGTAGGCTGACGCAACAGGTTGATGTGGTAGAGATGATGTGGTTGTCTATGCAATGTGGTGACGTGGGACAATGAAAGGCCGTCACATAGACCGATCACAGGATGCCACATGGTAGTGTGAAAATGCAAAAGGATGCCCAACAACCAAAAAATGCAAAAAAAAAAGAATGGTTGGGTTGGCTGGCGCCAACCCCCAATTTGCCAAAGTTGGTAGAACATCCGCCAGATCTGGCCGGATGGAAACCATAACCGCCAACATAACCATATCCACCAAGGCTCTACCAAGTATAGCCAACCACCAAATGGACATTCCATATATCAAATACAACAGTATAACGGAGTACCAAAATGGGAGTCTGCGGGCTCGACCCTGAGATCTCCCCAATCCACTCCACCTTTGCCATGTTTGCCCAACTGTTTGGGTTGGGATGTGACTTGGTAAAATCCACCAATGATTTATTTTAAATGTTGAAATCTACCACTATACAAGGGGAGGCCATGGTACGTGACCATACGGACAGAGGCAGAAATCAAGAAATTTTGCCATTAATTTATTGTAGGTGCAAGCACAGAAACTGAGACAAAATTTCTCTTGGGGATGAAAGTGAAAGACTCATATCGAGCTGTGGAGACAATCATTTTTGGGTAATTCAATGCCATGAATTCAGTGGTGCTATTTGTTTTCTGATATGAGCAAAGCTTCTGCAACTTAATTCCAAAATGAGGCATATTTATGTATTTTTCCAAGTTCTTTTGATGAGTTAATGAAAGGCCTACCCATTTGAGAGAAGGACCCGAAGACGTAGTCCACCATGGATGAAATCCGTTATCAAGTTTTTGTGTTCAGATTTGATGCTTATGTCTCTTCATTATTGAGCTTTTCCTTCTTTATTGTGCACTTTAATTTATGCTCATTTATTATTTATAAGTCACTTCTATGAAAATATCCCACATCACTACACAAAGAAACAATTGAAAACATTCACAAAATTTAACAAAAACATATAAAATATATATAAAAAACAGACACAAAAAAATAAAATACAAAAATGGAAGAAATTTACCAAACATATGTTGTTGATGTGATGGAGTCTCTACATTCTCCGGGGTGGGGGTATTTATGTTCAACCTATTTAAATAAGTTGAAATCCCAACAGTATCCCGAGCACTCTGTCTTGATGGTCTATTGACCAATTTATCTGATAATCTCCTCCTTCCGCTAGATTGCCTGATGAAGCAGGAGCATCACCTTCAAAGTCAAAATGCAAGCATGGAGGAAAAGGAATGACATCTCAGCAAATGAAAAATTTTCAAATCGGAAATTAACTCAGAATTAAATTGGGTTGTTGAGATATTTTGTAAATAACATTTTAAATATGTAACTTGTTTGTAAAGTCTTACGGACTATAAGGGATTGCAGATATGGAGTGTTGACTCTTATCTGGCAATAACTGTTAGTTATTGTAACATGAAATATTAGGTAACCGCTATGAGTTGATAGGATAGGTTACAGACAAGACAAGAGATCTCGTGGAGACAGATCCTTAGATAGTTTTTGTTGCATTGTAATAGAACAGACATAGTAGAAATAATGAGATAGATATTAGTAGAGCAGAGTAGATTAGAAGAAACACTATGTAATTTGTTTTCATGAATGAATAGAACAGAAAAAATTGTCCCAAATCCTTGGACTATGTTCATTTGTGTATGATTGAATGACTTTGATATTTTGTGTGTTTGGTTATTTTCATTTTTGTTCATGTATGATTGTTTGAGAGGTTGACTATATGAGCTCGTGATGAAACTGGATGAGTTTCAATTGTTTCTCTTCTGACACTCCTATGCAAGGTGTGCATCCCGAATGCAAGGAGTGCATCGACTGAGTCTTAGAGTGACTCAGAGAAGTTCAAAGATAAAAAAGGAAACTAATACCAAGTGCAATGTGTGCACAACATCAAGAAATTACCAAGTGCCAAAGAACCCAAAACAGAGAACGCCAGGTGAGCGAGAAGAATTTATTTTTAAGAAATCCTTTGATCTGAGTGATTGAAATCCCGAGAATGCAAGGTGTGCGTGGGGAATCAAAATCCTTTTAAGGATGAAGCTTAGAAGGGATAGCACTTTTCATAAGTGTTAAAAAGAACCGATATTAAGACTCGTAAGGAGGAGTAAAGGTTCGAAACCTTCGAAGACGAAGAAATCTTCCAAGTTGGGAGAACTCAGAAGCTAAGGAGGAGGAGTGATAGTGGTCGATGGATCACTATGAAAAATATCAACAACCGTTTGATCAGAGTGAAGTGCACAAGTCTTAGCGCTTCGCACATAGAGGAGAGAGAAAAATCAAAAGAGTTAAGAACTAAGATTTCCATAGCCTGAAGAGACGGAAACCCAATCGCAGGAATAGATATGAGTCATCAAATTGTTCGGAGTAAATGCACCTACCATCATGAATAACTTTCAAAGTTATTCATGATGGTAGAAAGAAAAGTTTGACAAAGAATTTTATGCAGTGATTCAAGCTTTGAAGAAGTGGAGACACTATCTAATTCCTAAAGAATTTGTCTTGTATAGTGATAACCAAGCTTTCCAGTTTATTACTAGGAAAGAAATGTTGAATCAGAAACATGCAAAATGGGTATAATTTATGAAAAAATTTACTTTTGTTATCAAACATATTGTTGGAACTGCTAACAAAGTTGCAGATGAATTGAGGAGGAGGAGTTTGATTGTACAGGAATTCCAAGTGGAAACCTTGGGGTTTGAACACCTCAAGGAGATGTATAAAGAAGATGCACATTTTAAGAAAGCTTATGACGCATGCAAGAATCCTTTGTTGGGAGACAAAAGCCTATGGACTAAATATTTGACCCAGGATGGATTATTGTTCAAGGGAAGCCAATTTTTCATACCGAAATGCTCAATGAGAGATAACCTACTGAAAGAGAAACACATCAGAGATTTAGCTGGACATTTTGGTCATGATAAGACATTTACATAGCTGAGTAATTCATATTATTAGCCGAGCATGAGAGTAGAGGTGAAAATTTTTGTGAACAAATGAAGGATTTGTCAATATGCAAAAGGAAGACAACATAACACTGGTTTGTATCAGCCATTACCAATTAAAGAGAGGTCGTGGGATGCAATCAATATGGATTTTTTTTGGGGATTTCCTAGAACTAAAAAGGGGAGCGATTCAATATTTTTTTTGGTGGATAGATTTAAAAAAATGACACATTTCATACCATGCCAGAAGACAAACGATGATACACACATACACAATTTGCTTTTCAGATAGGCAGTAAGACTACATGGATTGCCAAGGAGCATAGTCTAGGAAACATGTTAAGAAGTTTAGTCATTGATAAAGGTCATCAATGGGATCAGATTATGGCACAAGAAGAATTTGCATTCAACAATTCAGTGAACAGGAGCATAGGGAAAAGTCCATTTGAAATTGTGCATGGTATACAACCAAGAGGGATTAAAGATTTGAGAGATATGAATCAATTCGAGTTCAGAAGTGCTGGAGAAGATGATTTTGTAGCAGAAATGCAGAAAATCCATGATAAAGTCAGAGAACAACTACAAAATAGTAGCCAGAAATACAAGAGTAGAGTTGATCAAAAGAAAAGAGAAGTTCAATTCGAAGTTGGAGATGAAGTTTTACCTCATTTGAGAAAAGAAAGGTTTCCAAGGGGAACATATAACAAATTGAAGATGAAGAAGATAAGACCATGTAGGATTCTCAGAAAATTTGCAGCTAATTCTTATGAAATTGAGTTGCCAGACAATGTTGGGATATCATCGATATTTAATGTTGTAGACCTGTATCCTTACAAGAGAGATGAGGCAGGAGAATTAGATGATCAAAGACAAGTTCAGTGGGAAGAACAATTACCCACAGCAGAAAAAAATCAGATGGAGAAAATCATTGAACAGAGAGATGGAAAGAAGACCATGAGAAATACATATCCTGAATACTTAGTGAAGTGGAAAGATCATCCAATGGAAGATGCAAGTTGGGTTACAAAACCTGATATTTTGAAGCATGGAAAGATAGTGCAAGAGCTCATGGATAGGAGTCCATGAAAATTTTAACCAGAGGAGTATGATGCAGGAGCATCGCCTTCAAAGTCAAAATGCAAGTGTGGAGGCAAAGGAACGACATCTCAACAAATAACATAATTTCAAATTGGAAATTAACTCAAAATTAAATTGGGTTGTTGAGATATTTTGTAAACAACATTTTAAATATGCGACTTGTTTGTAAATTCTTACAGAATGTAAGGAATTGCAGATATGGAGTGTTGACTCTTATCTCGCAATAACAGTTAGTTATTGTAACATGACAGATTAGGTAACCACTATGATTTGATAGGATAGGTTGCAGACAGGACGAGAGAGAACGTGGAGCCAGGTCCTTAGATAGTTTTTTTTGCATTGTAATAGAACAGACAGAGTAGAAAGAATGAGATAGAGATCAGAGAGATCAGTAGAGCATAGTAGAGTAGAAGAAAAACTATGTAATTTGTTTTCATGAATGAATAGAATAGACATAATTTTCCCAAATCCTTGGATTGTGTTCACTTGATGTATGACTGAATGACTGTGATATTCTGTGTGTTTGGTTATTTTCATTTTTCGTTCATGTATTATTGTTTGAGCGTTTGACTGTGTTTGTTCGTGACGAAACTAGATGAGTATCAATTGTTTCTCTTCTGACACTCATATGCAAGGTATGCATATCTAACGCAAGGAGTGCATCGACTGAGTCTCGGAGTGACTCGAAGAAGTTCAGAGAGAACAAAGGAAACTTAGACCAGGTGCAAGGTGTGCACAACATCGTGAAGTGACCAAGCATCGAAGAACCTAGAACAGATAACCCCAGGTGAGCGAGAAGAAATTCTTTTTAATAAATCCTTCAATCTGAGTGATCAAAATCCCAAGAATGCAAGGTGTGCATGGGGAATTAAAATACTTTTAAGGATGAATCTCAGAAGTGATAACACTTTTCATAAGTGTTAATGAGAACTGATAGTCAGACTCGTAAGGAGGAGTAAAGGTTTAAAACATTCGAAGATGGAGAAATATTCCAAGTTGAGAGAACTCAGAAGCTCAAGAGGAGGAGTGACAGTGGCCACTGGAACACTATGCAAAAGATCAATATTTGTTTGATCAGAGTGAAGTGCACGAGTCTTAGCGCTTCGCACACAAAGGAGAGAGAAAACTCAAAAGAGTTGAGAACTGAGATTTTCGGAACCCAAAGAGTCGGAAACCTGAAGTAGAATCTCAGTCGTCCGATCGCCGAAACATATTTGAGTCGTCAGATTGTTCGGAGTAAACTCCAAGCATTGGATCACCCAAGTAAATCTGATCTATCAGATACCATGAGTCTGGGAGGAGGCGAGTTTTAACTTTGATATTTCTGAAGAGAAGAGAGCTACAGGGCCGGAGCGAATCTGGACCATTGGATCCAGGAGGACACATGTTGACAGGTTGGAAGATCCATAGGAAGGTGAAGGTCGAAGTGTTGAAACACCCGAAGCCCAAAGAGCTGAAGAGTCAAGATTCGTCGATCTATAAGTGGACACTTGTCAATAGATCATGAGCTCCAGGAAATTTGAAGTGGGTTTTCAGTTTGAGAACTAATATTGCCGAAGTGCAAAGACCCGAAGACCCGAAGTAAAATTTGGGTTGTGAGATATAAGGGAGACATGACATGAATCCATGAACTTCGGGTAAGGTCTCGAAGTGGTTCATAGCTATTGGATTTGGAGGAGATGTGGCACACATCTGTGAGCTCTGGGTAAATACCCGAAGTAATCCTTGATGGTTAGATCAAGAGGACACACGTCAGTGTATTACAAACTCTAGGTAAAATCCATTGGGTAAAAGGAAGTTTGAGATTTGAGAACTCAGAAGTTCAGAGACCCGAAGGAGATCTCGATCGTTGATCGAGAAGAGGCTCGCAGGATAGTTGATCTGAGTAGAAAGGTCAAACATCTGAAGTGGGAGAAGGACCATTGATCGAGCAGGACATGTGTCAGAAGATCGTGAGTTCCATAAGATTTTAGTACGGAAGAGAGTTGGGTTTGATATTTCAAAACCCCGAAGTTTGGAGTTGCGAAAGAGATCGCAGTCATTGATTGAAGGAGGGGAAGATATTGTATGTAGATTTGAAGGGCTCAGATATGAACCATTGATTCAAATGTTATCGTCAAGATCACGAGATCGACGATCCTATAGCATTGTAGGAATAGGAGTTGCGCGGAGTTTAAAATATTGAGGACAAGATACAATT
>JASDQU010012746.1:270264-288016 GCA_032191745.1 Picea mariana | reverse complement strand
AACTCCCTTGATATCTTATCATGTGATCTCCACAAGAGATGTTGGGATATAAGACCAAACACACTTATACCTTCTCAGATAAGTGTCCCACTTATCCCTTCTTGGATAAGTGTCCTCACAAATCAACTCAACGTAATTCACATAGGAGTACGATCTCGAGAATGTATGTCATACATAACACTCCCATGTGAACTTCTAGAGGATACTCCCTCTAGAAACACTAGGGTCAACTCCCCATAGTGTGTGACGTTAAGGTCAAATCCCTTAACATGTCCCCATGTGATCTCCACATGGGACATGTTCTCATGTTCTCTCCACAAGGGACGTTGAGCTATAATCCCAAACACACTTATCCCTTCTCAGATAAGTGTCCCACTTATACCTTCTCGGATAAGTTTCATCAAAAATCAAATCAAATCATTCACAGAAGAGTACGATCTAGAGAATGTCTCAGGAAGCTGCAAAGATCAACACTCACTCTCAATGAGGGAGGCATTCTCTACCACGTCAAGTATGTCACCGAAGTACTTGAACTTCTTCATGGTTTGGTAAGAACATTAGAAACCTGATCATCTGTAGGAAGGTACTCCACCAATACTTCCTTCCTCTGCACCATGTCTCGGATGTAATGGTACTTGATCTCAATGTGGTTTGATTTGTCATGAAACATTGGATTTTCTGAGATATTCACACAACTTTGGTTACCATCATGAATAATGGTGGAATCCAACAAATGTTCAAATAAATGTGCAAGGATATTGTGAAGCCACACTGCTTCAGGGACTAAAATACTTAATGCAATGTGTTAGCACTCTGTAAACTTTGTTCGACTGAGAAAATAATGACAGAGGAAACCTACAAACCAACTTTAAGATCCGAAACTAGCCTTTCAGACCTGGAGAGGGCTCTCGAGAGAGACTTTGTCTCAATACAAGATATGGATTTGGGATATTGGCTAGATTTAAACACCTTTGAAATAGTAATTTCTGGTTATATTGGCACAACAGAGTAAGACCTTGGGATATAGAGTTAGTTTGAGAAAACGATAGAAACAAATGACTCGATGATTGAAATTGAGAGGATAAAGGATAAGAGAGAAACAATCTTTAGGGAAAAATCATTGTGTGTGGTGGGAGAAGAACACATGAAGCAACTCGGAGCATTGCTGAGGATGATTTCAGAGTTAACTTGGAGGAAAACGGTTTGTCTAAATGGCACGAATCCTAGGTTCGAAAATACATTGTTATTTAGACAGAAATAGATATTCATAAAGGATACGTGAAGTACATACGCAAAGAAAGGAAACAATACATCCAACTGCTACAATTAGAATCTTTTCATCAAGTTCCAAGACTTTTGCATTAAATTTCGATCGAGCTCAAACTACATTCAATAGTCACTGTCTACACTAGTTTTCCAACCAACTTGAATTACATTGAAAAGATAAAATATATAGGCGAGGCGCCACTTGGGCTACCCTGATTTCTAGCTACTATCCCTAGAACTTAGGAAACTGATTGTTCTGCGCTAAATGACTCTTTGCATGAAGCCTCTCCAAAAATAGAAAACAATTGCATCTGGTTGCATCATGACTGCTTGTATTGTGCCATGGGGACTCAGTTACCAAAAAGGTCTCATCATGGGGAGAGTGATGTGTCAATGCATTCCTTCGACAAGATATCTGAATGACCAAATATTTTGTTAGACTCCCGCCATCTACTGTAATGGCCTTGATCTCTGCCAAGCGCTCATTTGCTAGGGTTCTCTTGTGGTGAGTGAATGTTGGTTGTCGTGGTCATTACCAAAAAGACAAAAACATCTAAAGGTGATGCCTCCTTCAAAACTGTCAAGACCCGTGCTCCATTTGAGGATACAAGAATGAACTTAGTTAATTATGTTTCCCCTATGTGCTGGCGAGAGCTACGTAGACTTTCTTCTTGGTCGCTTCACATTCTTTGAATTGCTTTTCATTCTTTCTTATGACAACCTCTGTGTTTCGCACAACTATATGATTGTATCTTGTGCCTCTCTGAGTTGTCTCTTGAGACACGTCTCGTTTCCTTTGCATCCTTGCTATGCTGACACTTCAAGGGTCTTTGATGCGAATTTTCGTCTTAGCTCTCTGTTTTCCTGGTAAAGCTCAGTGATAGCGAGTTGTGCTTGCTTCATCTGTTGGGACGGTTCTCAAACATCTGCGCCTTCGATATTTGTCTTTCTCACTCTTTTTTGACTTTCTTGGCTTCTACCTTTGGCTGGTTCCAGCTGAATGCCGCACATAAGCGATTATTCGACATTTGACTTCGGGTGTGGTTCGCTTAGTACTAGAGTTTCCCCATCTTCCTTGCTCTTCTTTTGTCTACCCCTTCTCCAGGGAATTTTTTGTTGGGGGGTGTTATAATCCTAAATTGTACCATACATGCACACCTAACATTTGGCCCTCTTACTTGCTATTTTTTCCAAGCCATCACAGAGAAACTCTTCTTAAAAACACTATTTTTGAAGATGTACATGCCCTGCACCACTACTGGCAACATACACATGCTGTATTCACCACTACAACTTGCATATGTACACTAGTTGCACCATTACAGCCCACGTATACCCACAAAAGTTGCAAAAATTAAAAAGTTGCAAGGAATTCGTTAAGATTACGGGCTATTGGGTAGTATTCCAACTGTCCCACCGCCTATAGACTGTCACCCAATCGAATAACCATCCTTTTATCATATAAAAGGAGGTGTTGGGGTATCATTCTAAATATAAGCATAAGAAGAGTGAAACTCTTCTCATTTCACATCCCCTCCTTGCCCCAAGAATTTGCAGCCACCTTGTGAGATTTGCATCAGAATTTCCCATTCTTGCCTTTTTCCTCCATCATAAGTCTATGCCATTTCCCTAGAAGAAGTGTGAGAGGAGAAAGATACGTGGAAGCGTAGTTGGATCTTGGTGAAAAGGATCCCAAACCAGGTTCATGGAGTAGTTGTCGATCTCATTGTAAGTAAGCATTGTGATATCAATAAAATGAATACTTTTTATGTCCCGAAATATGATGTGTCAAATATCTATGTTTGATTTATGCTTTATACTGACCTCTAACCCATTATTCATATATGAGATGCATGTTTATAGTTCCCTATTTATCTATTTGTGAATGTAGGCCAGCCTTGGGAGGAGGATTGTAGTCAACAGAGCAATCGAACGCAAAAGGATTGACACCGGACGTAGAGTTAAAGGTAGAGTTACTAGATCTTTTTATTTTGTATTTCATGCATGAATGTGGGGTATATTCGGGGTAGTTATAAAATGTAAGAGACTTTTAGAAGGTTAGATATGCCTACACGTTGAATCCTAGTGTAGTCCATCGGGGGGTTTTCCTGCTATAGCAGAACTGGGTTTTCCCGCTATAGCAGAACTAGCGGTGGGACAGTTGGAAAATTACCTAATATCCCGTAATCTCAACAAATTCCTTGCAACTTTTTAATTTTTGCAACTTTTGTGGGTATACCCGAGTTGTAATGGTGCAACTAGCGTACGTACACGAGTTGTAATGGTGCAGCAAGTGTGTGTACATGGGAAGTAGTGGTGTAGGGCACATACATATTCAAAAATAGTGTTTTTAAGAAGAGCTTCTCTGGGATGGCTTGGAAAAAATAGCAAGTAAGAGGGACAAATGTCAGGTATGCATGTATGGTGCAATTTAGGGTTATAACAGGGGGACAGGGCTTCCGACGCTTCTTCTTTCTGTGAAGTCTCTTCCAATATGGCCTTCGCATGGTGTGATATTACCCTTTCCACGCGTAGAGGGAAATATCCCTTTGGATCCTTGGGGAAGCCTACTGTGAACAAGAACGAATCTCAGTCTCTTTGGGGCTCGAGCTTAGTGCTTTTGCCACTTCGCGCACCCTTCCTTATGTTTTGGGAGGTAGCCATAGTGAAACACGTATTTTTCCTGTGCGTGACAGAGTTGGCATGGGCCCAAGGCAGAAAACTTGATAAAACTGGGCTTGGGAGAAAAGATACAAATAGTGTATAAGACCGATTGGCGAATGGGATGCATGCAGGAAATTTGGAATTTATAATAGAGTAGGTGGGAGGTGGAAATGCTCTAGAGAACATTGAATTCATGAGGATTGGATGTTTCGAAACAAACCAAAGATATTCCATAGCACCCCAACATGTGTAAATTACAAATGATAAGAGTTGCAGGGCATATGTGATACAAACGTCGTGATTTTTCATTCTTCCAGCCCCCATAATGAGCTGATGATGGTCACTGCACTTGCCTACACAACTTCTATTAACAAATCGCCTTGATCCAGGGCTCGTAGAAACTCCCTTTTTGATAGGACCCTACTCTTTGTGAAAAGATTCATACCATTCACACATGTTTCGACTCTGACATCCCTTCCCAACTCCAAGGGCCAAACGACCACTTTCTGACTTCGACCCTTTTGTTGTTCAATACCTGAATTCACATGCATTGACACACAAGTCATGAATCGACTAAGACCAACCTTAGCTGGAGAAGAAAGTGGCGATGTTAGCAGCTGGCTCCAATGGGTCTGCTATCCTCCCAGGGAGGTAGAAAACAACATCAAACCAGGTGCCTGACCATTGGGCCCTATTCGAATTTTAGACAATGACATATGAAAAGAAAAATGAAACCTACAACTATTGACACAACTTCTAAAAAACTCAGCATAAACTCAAGGCCTTCACTTTGGGCTTCAATTTTCTGTTGATATACTGACTCGACACAAAAGAAAAAAAACTATTTACAATGGTATGTGACTTAAACGGATTTTTTTTCACCAAATAGTGTTTGAGGAACCTATCATTCACATGCCCCCAACCAACACACTCTCCATTTAGTTCTTCTAGAAAATAGGCATTATTTCCATGATGTGCACCAATTTTGAATGGACCTGTCCAAAGATTATCAAACTTTATGTGCTTTCCTTTATCTTCATTTCTTGCATCCCATTTCAACACCAAATCCCCCAACTGGAAATCCTTTTGCCTAGAGTTCTTGTCAAAGGATTTCTTCATCCTTTCCTGATGGAGTTGTGATTTATTGTACACCTATTCCCTTATCTATTGTGTGTGGATCAACTGATTTATTCTCCTCTGTGTGTCATCTGGCTCAGTCTCCTATTCTTGCAACAAATTTCTGAGGGGAAACCCCAGTGAGGTGGGGAAAATTGCATCTGTGTCGTATACAATCTGGAATGGGGATGTCGAGATGGAATTCTTGGTGGTAACCCTGTCCTTCCATAGCACGTAGATAATATTTTTATGTCAGGCCTTCTTGTTGTCTTACAGGAGTCTCTTGATGATCTCGATTAGGATTTTATTCGATGATTCTGCTAATCCATTTCCTTGCGGGTAGTATGTTGTGGAATGCCCTAGGGTTATATTTTAATCCGGATAGAACTTATCCATCTTGTTGGACTTGAATTCGATCACGTTATCTGTTATTATCTTGAAAGGGAATCCAAATCTCGACAAGATGTTTGTCTCCAAAAATTGGATGATGACTACGTCAGTAGCCTACTTCATGGGGATTTATTCTATCCATTTTGTGAAGTAGTCTATGGCCGTGAGTATCCATCTATGTTATGTAGAGGATGACGGATTTATTTCCCCTATGAAATCCAATACCCATTGCATGAAAGGTGCTTCAACTGAGATCAACTTTAGTGGCAGGGGTTGCAACTTTCTTCTTTCATCGCAAATCTGACACTCGTGGTAGCCAGAAACTTCTTTGTATACGTCTGTGAATATGGTATGCCAATAGTAACCTTCTCTTGGGATTTTGTGCGCAGTGGTGTCCTTCGTAGTCGCCTTTGTGAAAATCTTCGATAGCTTGTCTCGCGTCGTTTTCCAACAAACAACTCAGTAGTATCCCTTTGGGATCTTTCTAGTATAGTGAACCATCTAGGATGCAAAACTTAATCGCTTTGAGCTTCAAAAATATGGTCTTGGTATTGATTAAACCCAGAGGGGCTTGCATATTTCTCAGCACATAAATGATGTCCAAATACCATGGTGAATCAACGAACTCTTGAGAGACCTACGCAGTTGTTTCTTCCGAAAGGTTTTCTGACAGATCAACGATGAATTTGATTCCCAAAGCGTCATAGTTCGACTACACCATCAACTTTGTAAGGCCCTGAACCTTGATCAGCTTCATGGGCTTGATTTTGAGGTCATATTCAAGCATGGCCACTATCCACTTATTGCTCCTTCCCTTTGACTCAGGCTGAGTCAAGATATCCTTGACTGAGTTGTTGGGCACGTAAGCGATAACGTGGGAGTGTAATATGTAGGTTCTAAACTCTTTTAGGGCCTTCACTAAGGAGTATTCTTGTTTCTCCATAATGTCATACCTTAGTGGAGCATCCTTCAACGTTCTGCTGAAATAGGCTATAGGCTTCTCAAATTTCTGATTGTCTTTTTGTAACAACATGCCTGCAATCGTATGTTCCGAGAAGAATTAAAACAAGATAAAGTCTTTCATGAAGTATGGGCTGGCCAGCACGAGAGCTTTAGTCAACGCGACTTTGATGTCTTTCGGGTTCCATTTGATCTTGTTTCCCTTTCTGAGCATGCAGGTGATATGTTTTATAATCTCTGCTAGGTTTGGGATGAATCTTCTCAAGAAATTTACCTTTCACAGAAAGGATTGCACCTCCTTCTTATTGCGCGGAGTGCTGATTTTCAAGATTCCTTCAACCTTTCTGGGGTCTATTTTTATACCCTCCTTCGATATTATGTACCCCAACAACTTCCCTTCTTGCATCCTGAAATGTGACTTTTCTGGGTTCAATGATATGCCGAATGTCCTGCATTTTTGGAAAACCTTCTTCAGATGCCCAAGGTGTTGTTTGTTGGAGTCAGAGTACACTGTGATGTCATCCAAATAGATCACAATAAAATTTTATTTTTCTTCAGAAAACTCTATGTCCATTTCCCTCTAGAAAGTAGCTCCAACGTTCATCAAACTGAAAGGCATCTTAGCATACATGAACGTCCCCCATGGTGTCGTAAAAGCTATCTTTTCTCTATCATCCAGGTACACCAGGATCTAATTGTAACATGAAAAATTGTCCAACATGGACATATTTTGGGACCCCACCACCTTTTGCAGAATATAGTTCATTTTACGGAGTGGGTAGTGGTCCTTGAGGGAAACTTTGTTCAATTTTCCAAAATCTACACACAATCTTATTTCACCGCTCTTGTTTCTTACAGGCGCCAAGTTTTCCACCCATTTTGAAAAACTTAAAGAAACGATAATTTTAGCTTCGAAGAGTTTATTTACCTTTTTTTCGATTAGCGGAAGAAACATGGGATTTATCCGTATTAGCTTTTGTTTGAAGGGCTTCTGGTCTTATTTGAGAGGAATGACATTTTGGATCACTTTGGTGTCATAAACCTTCAAGTCGTCATAACTCCAAGAGAAAACGTCTGGGAAATCCTTCATGAGCTTGATGTATTCTTGTTTGGCCTATGGACTAAGCATTTTCGACAATTTGATTATTTTGGGGTTCTCCTCAGTCCCGATGTTGCAATATTTGACGTCCTCGTCATTTACAATGATCTTGGGATTTCTAGCCACGTCGGTTTCATCAAACAACTTTTCCAACAGAACTACCCCCTTTGGGATGATGTTGTTTTTCAGTTGTACTATGTCCCTTCCTGCTATTTGGTTCTAGAAAGGGTCATCATTACTGTGTGCATCTACGCTCTCATCTTCATCGCAGCAACACTCGTCATCAATGTTTATGTTAGTGAACTTGTCTCTCATTAGGAGGAACGTCTCCACCTATTTGT
This sequence comes from Picea mariana, assembly GCA_032191745.1. Taxonomy (NCBI): domain Eukaryota; kingdom Viridiplantae; phylum Streptophyta; class Pinopsida; order Pinales; family Pinaceae; genus Picea; species Picea mariana. Next base: position 280,180 of record JASDQU010012746.1, on the reverse strand, counting down.
TGTTCTCCAAAACTTGCCAATGCTTGATATTTTCAGGGACTGTCAGCCTGTGTTTGACTTTGATCTTGTATTTGTTGTTTGGAAAGATGGGAATTTAAAAAACCGAGGTTGAGGTGGCCAATGCATCGACGATTTGATTCTTCCCCCTCGATATCACCGATAGCTCATACTCTGAGAATTATTCGAGGAGGTCCAACACTAGGTTTCTGTATGCTCTCAGCCTGGGATGTTTGGATTGATACATGCCTTTCACCTAGTTTATAATAGCTCAGATTCCTCACACATTGCTATCATCTTTGCACCTATTTTTTTCAACACCTTCAGGCCCAAAATCAATGCCTCATACTTGACCATGTTGTTTGTACATTCGAACATGAGCTTGTATGAGCACAAATTTGTGCCCACCTGAGGGGGGATTATCCNCCATGTCTCGTTTTCTGTGCGGTTCTTTGGGTCAGCCCATTTTTCTGCTTGTCACACGACTTCCTCATCGACAATCATGATGGTTGTCTACTCTTCCTCTTCAAAGCTTAGGTAATTATAGAATATGGAGGAGCTGACCTCAGTATCGACGGAGTAGATAGGGTGGTTATTTGGCTACATTTTACTGCTTACCATGAATTTAAATAGAATTGGTATGTACAATCACCTGTCTTGGCCAAAGATAGGTATGGTGGCATATGGCATGTCCATTTGTAGAGTCCTCTTTAACTTCGCGGCCCACGACCTCGAAAGAAACATGCCAAACGTAGGGGGTATGTCTGCCACAACCAAGTCCATAACCATGTTATTCAAAGAAATTTGGGCCAGTGATATGACCAAGTCCTTGATGAGACCCAGGCACTTGAATTTCCTCGAATCAAAAGAAAAAAGGTCCTTATAGGGCCTAGTGAAGTCCAAACCCAACTCATCCATGATCACCTTCGACATGAGGTTGTGAGACATGCCTGAATCCAACATGGTGTTATGTAGGGTCATGTCATGAACTTTTAGACTGACATAGAATGGGGGAACATTCTCAGTATCACTTGTCTCCTCAAAGTGCGGACCAAACATAATAGCAGGGTGATCATCTTGGATGTTCAAAGTATCGGGGGTCCCTCCCATTTTTATCATTTTAATAATTTGCTCCCTATATTCACCCTTTCTAATAAGTTCATTAAAAGGGACATAGATTTTGATCTTGACCATTTCATGCTTGAAGTTAAAGGGGGAACATACCTTCTCTACCTTTTTTCCACATGCTTCCCGGCTTGTTTCCAGCGCTTTCCTTGGGGCCTCCTCCTTTGACTTTTCCCTTTTAGTTGCATCCTTGGTCGAGTTGTCTAGATTTGTTTGGCTTGTGGAAGGGGTATCTAGTTGGGGCTTCCTTGAGGGATTTGTCTGCTGAGGCTCTCTGATGGGGTTTGACTGCTGAGACTTTGCAGGCACCCTTTTGCTTCTAAGCTTGTATTTCTCTTGGAACTGCATAATAGCATTGTGAAAACCTTTCTTGAATTCTTCTATTTCCCAAGACAACGCATCATCCGCTTCACAAAACGATGCATCATCTGTTTCCAATAGAAAATCATTGTTTTCGCTCATGTACTGATCATGTTCTCCCTACAACAATGCATTTGGTCTTTGAACATCTGATCGAAGTCCTCGTCCACGTAATTTTCTTTTGAACAGAGGCTTTGTTTGCTGGTCTCCCTGGTCTCTCTGCTCCCTCTGTCTAATCTAAGGAACTTGACCCCTTATGATGTTCTGATTTCTGGGTTGGGGATCATGTTTTTCTCGAGCAGCGGGTCTGTTTCCCATGGACATTCTTTCCATCAGTTTTTCCATCATCTTCAACATCAAGTTGAACTTGTCATTTGAAGACCGAGATGTCGATGGTTGTACATCCCCTTGGGGTTTCTTATCACCTCTATTGAATTCTATTTGATATTCCCTGATGCCATCATGTTTACCTCGACTTCAATTGCTTCTCTCATCATGGCATCTAGATTTATTGATCTCCTTGCTCTCAAAAACAAGGCGAAATCATTGTTGAAGGAGTCGACGTATCACAACTATGCAGCCCCAGGGGGCGTTTGGACTTCTACAGGAATATAGTTATAAACCCTCATGAAACAAGATGATAATTCTTGCACCATCTCCTCCAGCACCCTCTTCATATTATTTTACTGTGTCAACAATTGCAAAGGGTTCTTCTTGTCTCCCCATATAATAATGAAAGATGTTTAGAACGCGGTGAATTCTCGAATGCTTGCAGCTGGAAGGGATTTGAACCATTTCCTCACCTCCTCCGAAAGGCTCTGCGCGAACAAACTCATTTTCGCGTCTACATAATATACCTCCTCTAGGTCGAAAAAATCGTTGAACCAATCCAGATGCCTCTTGGATGAAACATTCCCTTCAACATCATAGAGCTTAATCCTCTGGCTATAATTTTGGGGAAAATCATGTAGTTGGGTTGGCAGGATGAGGGGGGGAAATCTGGTGGCCATGGCTCTTGGAAGGTTGGGGATTTGAGGGATATTATTAGGTATCAGAGCTTGGAATCTCTTATGGTCGAAAACCATCTCGTCCAAGCTGGTTTCTGACTTAGACTTGAATAGGGTTTGCACAAATAATGCTTCAAACTCAAGGTCATCAATGCTTTGCATGCCATCTTTGGGTAAGGACATGATTTTGTCCAGGTAATAGAATGGGTCCGAAACTTTCTCTCTAGTCCTGTGCATAAGTTTCTCGGGTTCGTACATAGGCTCTACAAGGTTTGGGTCAGGATTTGCTCTGGTATAGATCGTCTTCAGAGCCAGGGTTCCTGAACCGTGCTACTTGGTGCTACTGGTATTTTTGACTGGAGTCGCCAGGGTAAAGGTTTCATCCAATAGAGATGTTTGTCCCTCTGTTACCCTTAGGGGTCAAAACTGTAACTTTAGTCGTTCTCCCAGGGAAAATTCACTCAATTTCATCCCCAACAACGACGCTAGAATGTTAGCACTCTGTAAAATTCGTTCGACTAAGAAAAAAATGACAAAGGTAACCTAAAAACCAACTTTGAGTTTCGAAACTAGCCTTTCGGACTTGGAGAGGGCTCTCTCGAGAGACTTTGTCTCGGTACGGGATATGGCTTTGGGCTATCGGCTAGATTTAAACACCTTTGAAATAGTGATTTTTGGTTATATTGGCACAAGAGAGTAAGACCTTGGGCTATGGAGTTGGTTCATGAAAACAATAGAAATAAATGACTCAGTGACCGAAATTAAGAGGATAAAGGATAAGCAAGTAACCGTATTCAGTGAAAAATCGTTGTGTGTGGTGGGAGAAGAACACATGAAGCAACTCAGAGCACCATTGAGGATGAATTCAGAGTTAACTTAGAGGAAAACGGTTTTTCTAATTGGCGTGAATCCCAGGGCACTACGTAGTGAATCCCAGGTTCAAAAATACGTTCTAATTTAGATAGAAATAGATATGAATAAAGGATACATGAAGTACGTATGCAAATAAAGTAAATAATACATCCAAGTACTACAATTAGAATCTTTTCATCAAGTTCCAGGAATTTTGCATTAAATTTCGATCGAGCTCAAACTACATTCAATAGTCACTGTCTACACTACTTTGAAAAGATAAAATATATAGGCAAGGGCGCCGCTTGGGCTACCCTGCTTTCTAGCTACTATCCCTAGAACTTAGGAAACTGACTATTCTACACTAAATGACTCTTTGCATGACGCCTCTCCAAAATTCTAAAACAACTGCATATGGTCGCATCATAATTGCTTGTATTGTGCCACAGGGACTCGGTTACCAATAAGGTATCATCATGGGGAGAGTAATGTGTCAATCTGTTCCTTTGACAATATATCTGAATGACCAAGTATTCTGTGAGACTCCCACCATCTACTATAACGGCCTTGATTTTTGTCATGCACTCATTTTCTAGGGTGCGCTTGTGGTTGTTGGTTGTCGTGGTCGTTACCAAAAAGACAAAAACATCTAAAGAATATGCCTCCTTCAAAACTGTCAAGACCCATGCTCCATTTGAGGATACAAGAATGAACTTAGTTAATTATGTTTCCCCTGCACGCTAGCGAGGGGTGTGCAAACTTTCTCCTCGACCACTTCACATTCTTTGAACTGCTTTGCATTCCTTTCTTCTGATAACCTATGTGTTTCATGCAACTGTACAAATGTATCATATGCCTCTCTGAGATATCTTTTGAGCCATGTCATGTTTCCTTCGTGGCCTTGCGATGATGACACTTCAAGGCTCTTTTCTTCCAATTGTCGTCTTAGATCCGTATTTTCCTGGTAAATCTCAACGATATCGAGTTGTGCTTGCTTCAGTTTGGTATGGTTCTCGAACATCTGCACCTTCGATAGTTGTCTTTCTCGCTCTGTTCCTTCTTTCTCGGCTTGTACCTTCGGCTGGTTCCAGCAGAATGGCGCGCATAAGTGATTCTTCGGTAGCTGACCTCGCATGTGGTTCGCTTGGGACTAGAGTTTCCCAACTTCCTTGTTCTTCTTTAGCCTTTCCCTTTTCTGGGGCATTTATTGTTGGGGGGACAGGGCTTCTGACGCTCCTTCTTTCGGTGAATTCTCTTTCAATACGACCTCTGTGCATTGTGATATTACCCTTTCCATGTGCAGAGGGAAATCTCCCTTTGGATCCTTGGGGAAGCCTATTGTGAACAAGAATGGATCCTAGTCTCTTTAGGGTTTGGGCCTAGCGCTTATGCCACTTTTTTCACCCTTCCTTATGTTTCGGGAAGTAGCCATAGTGTAATGCATATTTTTCTTGCGCGCGACGGAGTTGGCATGAGCCCAAGGCAGAAAACTCGATAAACCTAGCTTGCGAGAAAAGCTACAAATAGTGTATAAGCCTGATTGGGGAATGGGATGTGTGCATGAAATATGGAATTTATAATAGAGAAGGCATGAGGTAGAAATGTTCTAGAGAACACTAAATTCATGGCGACTAGATTTTTTGAAATAAGTCGAAGATCTTAAATAGCACCCTAGCATGTGTAAAGTGCAACTGATAAGAGCTGCAGGGAATATGTGATACGAACGTCGCAATTTTTCATTCTTACAGCCCCATAATGAGCTGATGATGATCACTGCACTTGTCGATGCGAATTCTATTAACAACTTGCCTCGATCTAGGGCTCGTAGAAACTCCCTTTCTGATAGGACATAACTCTTTGGGAACATACTCGTACCATTCACACATGTTTCGACTCTGACATCCCTTCCCGACTCCAAGGGCCAAATGACCACTGGCTGAATTCGACCCTTTTGTTGTTCAATACCTGACTTCACATGCCTTGACACACAGGTCATGACTCGACTAAGACTGACCTTAGATGGAGCAGAAAATGGAGGCGCTAAAACAATTTGCTATGCTTCTGCTATGCTCAAAGCCATAGAAGTCTATTTCTTGCTACACCAGGAAACTGTGGAAGATCCCAAAGTGAAGCAACACTCAAAGGTGATGTTTCTATCCACTGTGCTCCTCGCCTAATCAAAGTCAATATATTCCTTCCATATCATATCAATAATGGAAGTATATCTCATACCATGTCCAACTGTGCTTCGCAAGTATCTCAACACATGCCTCACAACAATCTAGTGTGTCTATCTCGACTGACTCATAAACTGGCTAAGTGAAATCACTACATAACAAATATTTGGTCTGGTGTTAACCAGATACATCAATGATCGAATCAACTATCTGTACAGATTCATCTCAATCTCTTCATAATTAGAAGAAGACACACTTAGACTTCAGGGTTGATTTTAATGATGGAAATTTATTTTAAAATGTAAAAACCTTGGCGAATCTTACTAATCCTTCATATTCCAACTATAAAATGTTTGGCGATATTTTTGTAAAAATATTCAAATTTCTAAGGATTTTATATAGTTTGTATAAAATTTTGGCGATTTTTAAGGTAAAATAATTTTATCCTATAAAATTTGGGCTAATCATTTTTAAAATAGTGAATCTATTTTTGGGAAAAACCATGGAAAATTAGCCCACGAGAGAAATTTATCCCCTAAAAGAATCCATGCACTTAGTTTCTTCAGATTTGTCACCATTGGTGTAGCCATGGGCTTCAAGTTCAACATCCCAAAATTCTTCAATATATCAACTGTGTACTTCCATTAACTCAGGAAGATCTCATCAGTTCTCTTCCACACCTCTATTCCCAAGAAGTAGTGCATCATACAAAGGTCCTTGATCTCAAACTTAGAGGAAAATGCATAATTTCATTCAACAATAAGGCTCTCTGTACCAGTGAGGAATAAATCATCACCGTAGAGGACCAAAATCAGGGAATCACCATTAATAGTCTTGTAGTACAGGATGGGATCGACAACATTTTTTCTGCAGCCCAAAAATCATCAGGTTTCCATCAATCCTCGCATACCAAGCTCGAGGTGGTTGCTTGAGTCCATACAATGCCTTCTTCAACATGCACACATGGGACTCCTTCTCATGTATCACGAAACCATATGGTTGCTCGATTTATACTTCTTCCTCAATCTCTCCATTGAAAAGGTTGTATTTACATCCATCTGATGTACTCTCCAACCCATGGATGTTGCAGGGGAAATAATCATACGGATAGAAGTGCATTGAGCAATAGGAGAACATGTCTCCACATAATCTATTCCCTCTCGATTCTCTCTTCAACTGTGTGTTTGATCTTGTAGATCCATTTGGAAGTCATTATAGAATTCCCCTCAGGTCTCAGAACAATATCCCACACATCATTCTTCATGATGGATTGATACTCCTCCATCATGACATCTCTCCATACTAGATGAATAGTTGCCTCATAACAGGAAGGATCAAAATGAATGATGTGGCTCATAACTGTGACATAGAATGAATATCTCTGAGGTATCTTTCTTACTCAGAATATACCATGTCTCGGGAATATGAAAAACATCAACAATCCCTATGAAGTTCGAGGTGACTCCTCCTCTGTCTCTTCTCCCTCTGAAACTGAAGGTAGCTCTTCCTCCTTCTCTAGAGGTAACTCAATATTTTCTCCCTCTAGATGTAGTACCACCTCCCTATCTAGGATTGCCTCTACATACACTGGAACTGTTGCCATGCATGCTTTCTCAACATCTCATGGCTTGACTCATATATTGGGACTGCTACACCTACTCCCTCTGAGTCTCATAATGTGTTTTCCTCCTCTACTAGATATACCATAGTTGTGCTATAGTTGGTCTTGACTCGCTGTATCGATGATCATTGGAACTATCTCTTCTATCTAGCATGGTCTCGTCCTGGGAGGTATATTTCTCCTGGAAACTTCATATCTCTGAGCATCATGTCTAGCGATGTCTCTCCTTGACATCATGTTGGAAGGTATTTCCATCCATGTCTTTCTCTTGGGACCACCATTATGGATCCTTCTAAGAGCTATTACTTGTGACCTTCCCGGGACAAGAAACAAGAAAAAAAAAAGCATCTCCTGGAGGAGATCAATTTATCTTGTGCACAACTATATACAGTGACCCTCCAAATAATATGTCTTCTACTATCACCAAAACATATCCATCATATACCTGATGCCATACGACTACCAAAACAAATCCATCATATACTCGATGTCATATGACTACCAACACACATCCAAAATAAACTCAATGTCATATGACTACCAACACACATCCATCATATACTCGATGTCATACAGCTAACAATGTGATTTTATCATATTAAATTAAATAAGGATAATTTTCCGCAAGTGGTAATTACTTCCAATGATATACGATATTACTTTAGTAAACACTAAAACATCACTAAGTAACTTGAAAATTTTCAACTTCTTAGTCTATTCCTTAGATCACTTATCCCACGTGTGAGAGATAAAAAATGTGTGTGTCTATTGTTGTGTCTTTCAAGTGTCTTTTTATAGTTAGATTGATCCAAAAAAGACATGTCTCTTTGAAAAATTAAATTAAATTTTATTTCCTTTAAATAGTTGGAGAATACCTTTGTAACTACCCAAAGATTAATTTGGTTATAATCCATCCACATAGCATTTGAATTTGTTAAATTGTTCCTCCATAATTCATGTTATTCTTTTCATAAGTATAGGTAGAAGTAAATATGCAGTACATTTCTCATATTTAGGTAATTATACATTTTTGTATAATTACTACCCACCATAATTTATGGAATTCTTTATATAATTTAGGTAGGAGTAAAAAAGTAAATATGTTGTACATAATATTGTAACGACCTCATAAATTTAAGAATCCCAACATTTTACTCTGCTCTCATTTTCCTGGGCCTTCTTGTGAAGGAGTCAAGCCCAGTCCCGCTCTGATACCATGTTTATTTTTCTTCATATGAGATATGATGGATATATTATTAAAATGCTAAGTGTTCCGTATATAGGGAACATATGGTGACCATCCATGAAAGGATGTGTCCCTTGAATAATCAACAACTATTTATTATTATCATTTACTTATTATATATGATATTTAATAATAAATAATTATATTATTAATTATTATTCTAAGAGAATGTCTTCTTGATGTTGTCCAAACATCAACAATATGGAATTTTTCCATTGGGACAAAGTCCATATGGAACTCTGTGTGAATGGAAAGAATCCATATGGACTCGGCCTGGAATCCATATGGACTTTACCAATATGAAAAAGTGTCATATGGACTCTTTCCATTTAGACAGAGTCCATGTGGCACTCTTTGCGAATGGATAGAGTCCATATGGACTCTGTCCATTCACACAGAAGCCAACCAAAATTTAAAAACTCAAACAAAATAAAAATTTAAAAAACAAAAGGAAATATTACAAACAAATATTTTTTTACCTGGCTTGGTCGCGTAAGCCCTACGCCCTACACATGGATTTGTCTACAATGCATGGCTTTCCAACAACACCAATATTCACCAACCACCAACACCTGAATTTCCAACAACACCAACATTCACCAACCACCAACATTCAGTTTGAATGTCTGTAAAGTAATAGTAGAGTGAAAGGTCGACTATATATAAATTAGTTTTTCGGACAAAATCTCTTTCGATCGAAAAATATTTTTGGTCGAACTCTTTGCTGTCAAAGAAAAAAACTGGTAGTCATTTTTTATTGCACAAAATCCAAGGATACCATTCGTGAGTCGTTCTATTTGACATTCAATGTTGTTTCAGTTGAAAACCTTTTCGGCTGAAAGATGTACGTTTTTGTCCGAAAAAATGATTCTAACAATTTTTCCGCCCCCATTCTCATGAAAGTGTTACCCACCTTCATGAGATTACCCCTCGATCATTTTAGCCTTCATAACTACTAAGATGCCTTTGAACACCTTCAATACTCCACCTTGAACTATACATTTGTAACCACCAGAATCTAGAACTCCCAAAGATATTAAGTTCTTTCTAATTTAGGGTACATGTCTCACATCTATTAACGTTCTTACAATACCATCATACATTTTAACCCTGATAATACCAATCCCAACATTTTACAAGAAATATCATTTCCCATAAAAACAACACTATCATCTATAGATTGGTAAGTTGAGAGCCAATTTCTATGAAGACACATATGATTGGACGCACCAAAGTCTATTAACCAATCCTGATGATGATGTGAAACATTACAAATAGATAATACCTCATCAACCATACTTGAACCTAAACTTGTTTCAGCTGAATTTATTTCCTTTGTGGAGTCCTCTTTGGATGCTTGTTTTATTTTCTACCAATCCTTCTTGAGATGCCCTAATTTGCCACAATACCAACATTTTAGCTCACTCTTCTTGTGTTTTGACTTAGATCTTGATGTACCTCTTAGATTCTGCCCCCTTTCTTTCGATCGACCTTTAGCCACCAATGCCTCTGATGTTGAGGTTTCTTGACT
>JASDQU010012746.1:181147-208834 GCA_032191745.1 Picea mariana | reverse complement strand
AGGATGAAAGTATAAATAAGATAGCAATGGTCTCTTGTAGATCATCCTTTTTGTGGATCAATGGAGAGCTTCTTGTGAGAATATCTTTTGGAGTATTGATGGAGAGTTTCTTGAGCATTTTTGGTGTGGAACACTTGAGAATATTGAATATCTATAGGTTACTGAGGTAACCAAGGATATATAAGCCGAATTTCAGAAGGAAGGTGAAGAAAAGAGGGCCGGAATTGAAGGGAGGGTAAATTCTTTTGATGATGCTTTCTAAGGTATATTATTTACAGGTCATCTCACCATTTTCGCTATAAATTTGTTTTCTATAATGATTCAGACCGTGGTATTGATATGACATTGAGGAAACATATCCAAGTATATGTGGTAAATAATTCAACTTTTGGATCGTTGTAGTTTTGGAGATACACTCCATGGAAAATAGGGTTTGTGGCTAGTCCTGAAACTAGTCAAAAATAGGTGTTTCGGGTGAAAACGTCATAACTTCTTCATAACAGATCCAAATTTAGTGAGACCAATTGTGTTGGTTATATTACAGTTTGTAGTATTCTTTGGAATAGTTTCAGATATATTCAACAAATATTCTGTGCGGGGTACGCTCTACAAGGTCTCTCTCTATAATAATCCAGAATTCAACAAGGTATGCCATTTTTGTTATAAATCCTTTTATGAGAGGTTCCAAGTAGTGCCACCTAGAGGAATTTCATTAAAAAAATAAATAACATTGTGTATCATTTTCAGATCTTTATTCATTACAATTACCAAGTTATGATTATTTCAAGTTGGGGTTGTTGACTAATCCAAAACTAGTCATGGTTGAGACAAGCAGTTGATGAGTTGGCACATACATGAGGTGTATAGTTGATGATGTTGGTACATATTGACGAGTCATTGTTGATGAGTAGTTGACACATGATTGGTATATACTTGGTACATGGTTGGATGCACTTGTTTATGGTACAGGTTGATTACAAGTTGTTTGGGACAGGTTGGTGCATGGTTGATGCACTTGTTTATGTTGACAGATTGATATCTATTGAGGATTGTTGCCTCATCTCAGTTGGTGCTGCGAATGTAAGATGAGTCTTGCATATAGATCTGGTGCTCTTATAGAGTTGTACTCTATTCAGTTGTTGTTGAAAAACCCCTGGATTGAAGTCCATAATAAAAAGAAAAATTGTACATACATCTTGTGTTCTTTGTGTTCCTTGTGAAGATGATTTGTTGATGATATGATGTTGATATATGTTGTTGATATTTATTCACATATAACTAATTATAAATGACAACAATGAGTAATGGTTAAATGTTGAATGTTAACTAAGGAGTTTTTGTGTAAGAGGGAAGTTTTGGGAAAAAAAATCCCCACACTCATTCACCCCCCCTCTAAGTGTGGTAGGTGTGTCCAACAATGGCTTGGAAAGGAAAGGCAAGGAAATGCAAGACAAGTAGATGCAAGGCATGGAATAGGATGGAATGGAAAGGAAAGGCATGTCATGGTAAAGAAAGACATGGCATGGCATGGAAAGGAAAGGAAAGGCATGAAATGACAAGGCAACGCATGTTATGGTATGGCATAGTAAGGCAAGGTAATGCAAGGCATGGCACGAAAAGGAAAGGCATGTCATGGAATGGAAAGGAAAGGCATGTCATGGCATGGCAAGGAAAGGCATGACATGGAAATCCAAGGCATGACATGGAAATGAAAGGCAATGCAAGGTATGGTAAGGCATGACATGGAAAGGAAAGGAAACGAATGGAAAGACAAAGCATGTCATGGCAAGTGAAATCAAGGCAAGGCATGGCATGACAAGGCATGGCATGTCAAGGCAAGGCATGGAATGGCATGACATGTAAATTAAAGGCATGGCATGACAAAGAAATGCATGACATGGAAAGGAAAGACATGACATGGAAAGGAAAGGCATGGCATGGCATGAAATTTCATAGAAATGCAAGGCATGGCATGGTATGAAAAGGCAAGGCATGGCATGGTATGCCAAGGCAAAACATGACATGGCATGGGAAGGAATGACATGGAAATACAAGGATAGGAATGTCATGGCATGGCAAGTAAAGTCATGACATGAAAAGGCAAGGCATGGCATGACATAGCATGGAATAACAACGCAAGGAAAGGCATGGCATGGAATGACAAGGCAAGACAAGGCATGGAATGGAATGGAAAGGCAAGGCATGACAAATAATGGCATGGCAAGGCATGGCATGGCAAGGAATGACATGGAGAGTGAAGGAAAGGCATGGCATGGCATGGAAAGTGAAGGAAAGGCATGGAATGGCCTGCCAAGGCAAGGCAAGGCATGGCATGGCAAGGCAGGGCATGGAAAGGAAAGGCATGGCAAAGAATGACATGGAAAGGCAAGGTTAGACATGGAAAGGTAAGGAAAGGCATGTTAAGTCAAGGAAAGGTAGGGAAATGCAAGGCAAGGAAAGACTATACATGGCAAGGAAATGAAATGTATGGCAGAGCATGGCAAGGTATGGCAATGAAAGGTCTAGGTAGGTCTAGATATGGAAAGGAAAGGAAAGTAAATGCAAGGAAAAGCATGGAAAGGAAATGAATGACATGGAAAGTTAAGGAAAGGCAAGGCATGTCATGGCAAGGAAAGGCATAGCATGGAAACTCAAATAAATGCATGTCATGGCAAGGAAAGGTAAGGCAAGGCAAGGCAAGACAAGGTAAGGAAAGGAAATGCAAGGGAACACAAGGAAATGAAAGGATAGGAAAACAAACTCTCTTAAATCCGTACAGTATCAACAAGATCATTATGACCAAAGGACTGCTAGGGTTTGGAGCAACTGCAGGCTAGGGTTTGGTAGTCGTGATCATAATAGAGGACAACATGAGTACCAAGGGGGGGGTAATGGAACCCCCTCATACAAATAGGTAGTGGTGGACAGGGGGAAAGGGCCAAGAGGCGTATGAGAGAAAGGAAAGGCATGACATGGCATGGAAAGGAAAGGAAAAGAATGAAATGGAAAGGCAAAGCATGTCATGGCATGGCATAGTAAGGAAAGGTAATGCAAGGCATGGCATGACAAGAAAGGCATGTCATGGCATGGAAAGGAAAGGCATGACATGGAAATCCAAGGCATGGCATGGAAAGGAAAGACAATGAAAGGTATGGTAAGGCATGACATGGAAAGGAAAGGAAAGGAATGGCAAGACAAGGCATGTCATGGCAAGTGAAATCAAGGCAAGGCATCGCATGACAAGGCATGACATGTTAAGGCAAGTCATGGCATGGAAAGTCAAGGAATGGCATGGCATGGAAAGGAAAGGCATAGCATGACAAAGAAAGGCATGCATTGGAAAGGAAAGACATGACATGGAAAGGAAAGGAATGGCATAGCATGAAATTTGATAGAAAGGCAAGGCATGGCATGGTATGAAAAGGCAAGGCATGGAATGGTATGCCAATGCAAGAAATGGCATGGAATGGGAAGGAATGACATGGAAATACAAGGCAAGGAATGTCATGGAATGGAAAGGAAACACATGACATGAAAAGGTAAGGCATGGCATGGCATAGCATGGAATAGAAACGCAAGGAAAGGCATGGCATGGAATGATAAGGCAAGACAAGGCATAGCATGGAATGGAAAGGCAATGAATGGAAAATAATGGCATGCCAAGGCATGGCATGGAAAGACAAGGTATTCCATGGCATGACATGGCAAGGAATGACATGGAAAGTGAAGGAAAGGCATGGAATGGTGTGGCATGGCATGGAAAGTGAAGGAAAGGCATGGAATGGCGTGTCAAGGCAAGGCAAGGCAAGGCATGGCATGGAAAGGCAAGGCATGGCAAGGCATGGAAAGGCAAGGCATGGAAAGGCAAGGCATGGCAAAGCATGACATGGAAAGGAAAGGTTAGACATGTAAAGGTAAGGAAAGGGATGTTAAGTCAAGGAAAGGTAGGGAAATGCAAGGCAAGGAAAGACTATACATGGCAAGGAAATGAAATGTATGGCAAGGAAAGGTCTAGGTAGGTCTAGGTATGGCAAGGAAAGGAAAGTAAATGCAAAGAAAATCATGGAAAGGAAATGCATGGCATGGAAAGTTAAGGAAAAAAAAGGCATGTCATGGCAAGGAAAGGCATAGCATGGAAACTCAAGGAAATGCATGTCATGGAAAGGCAAGGAAATAAAATATAAGGTAAGGAAAGGAAATGTAAGGGAACACAAGGAAATGAAAGGATAGGAAAACAAACTCTCTTAAATCCATACAGTATCAACAAGATCATTATGACCAAAGGACTGCTAGGGTTTGGAGAAACTACAAGCTAGGGTTTGGTAGTCGTGGCCATAACAGAGGACAACATGAGTACCAAAGGGGGGGGTAATGGAACCCCCTAATACAAACATGTAGTGGTGGACAGGGAGAAAGGGCCAAGAGGCATAGGTTTCAAGGCACCAATGACAAGAACCTCGGGATCAAACCCAGAAAAAAGTCAGGAAAGGAACCAGGGAAAAAGAGAGTGTATGGGGAAAGAAGCGAGAGAAACTCAAAGTGTTGCACAAGACACATCGAAGCCCAATGAGACAGAAGGGCGCAACCCTTGCAAACATAAAACAATAATGATACCCAAGGTAATCCTGGAGGATCCACAAATGCAACTCTATAGGGACGAGATGAAGACACATGCGTTAATCTGCAAATTTATGGGTTTGTGGCCCACAGAAAGAATGTTACGCAACTGGATTAAATATAACTAGAAGCCAAGCGGAGAAGTGGAACTCCACCTGGGCTCTAAAGATTTCTTCACAGTAGTATTCATGAACTTGGAAGACAGGGATAGGGTCTTTGAGGGGGGGGCATATTTCCACTACTCAGCAGGACTGTACACGCGACCTTGGAACGAAAACTTCTCCCCAGAAAAAGAGACTTTCAAGAATGTACCGGTCTAGATGAGATTTTACTCCTTACCATTAGATTATTGGCTACCCTCTACCTTTGAAGCAATACGGAACAAACTGGGAAAATATGTAAAGACTTTAGAAGCCACCCTAAAAGGGAGATATACATCCTACACAAGAATCTGCATAGAGATGGATGTGTCGAGAGCACTCCTAGAAGCCATAAGTCTGGAATTCAGGGATGAAGAATGGATCCAAAACATAGACTACAAGCATATCCTTTTCAAATGCAGAATATGTCATGAACATGGACACCCAATTAGAGAATGTAGTCTCAATAAAAAACAGGAAGCAGAAAGCACCAAACCACAACAGGATGAGGATGGGTTTATAAAGCCGAACCATAGAAGCAGAGCTAACAAGAAACAAAGTAAAACCCCAACATGGAGCAACCCGGAGGCCCAGATTAGAACAAAAGGACAGGACAAAACCAACAAAGGGGTAGAAGGAGGAAAGGAATCGAAAAAATCTCAAGAGGCTAGAGAACAAGCAACAAATGATCCCACAGATAGACCAAGTAATAAGAAGGAACAGGGGAGTGGCACAACTCCTATGGATGGAGAAACCAGAGACGATAACACCCCCATGCAAGAAGCAGAGGGAGATGCAGACATGAACCCAAGAAAAGTAGGTACAGAAGACCCTGATCTTAGAGACCTGGTGTAAAGGGAAGGGATAGATCTCCCAAGCATACTAGAGCAATGAAAAAGGCAGGGAGTAGACAATGTACCAACGGAGCAACTAGACCGCATCCAATACTTGTTCCTCCTAAGGGAGGAAGCCAAATCTAGAGGGCTCAAGCACACACACAGGGAGATAGGACACCTAGGAATCAAAACCGGTGAGGGACAACCACAACTCTCACCCAAGCAGACGAGGAGGAAAAAAGGCAGGAAATCAAACAACGTAGCCCTACAAGATCTTGGAGCACTGTTGATAAACTCGGGTAAGATCAAGAAACTCTTCCCCAACTCCCCACCACATGTTTAAATCAAGGTTATAACATGGAATATAAGAGGCCTAAACAACCTACAAAAGCAAAGAATCCTCAAAAGTAGACTTAGGAAGGGACAACCAGATCTTTGTTTCATTCAAGAGACAAAATGCACTACAAACATAATGGAAACAATCAACAAACAACAATGGAGAAAGTACACGATGGTGGTTGTCAGAGGCCACCAGATGGCAGGGAGCATTCTCACCTTGTGGAACCCACAAGTAATAATCCTAATAACATTCGAGGCTACCACGCACACACTCACGGTTAGCATGAAAATCATTGGAAAATTGGATATGCATGTTTCATGGCATCTTCCATTTCCCATGTAGCCTCATCTGGGCCAAAATATTTCCACTGCACCTTGACCTGTGCAATGGTTCGGTTCCTGAGTGGGGTTTCTTTTCTGTCCAGTATGCATTGAGGTTCTGGCAAGAATTCTCCCTCCGGTTCCACTTGGATCACAAACCAGTCAATTATATGATTAGAATCATGTATATATTTCTTCAATAATGAAACATGGAAAACATTATGTGTTTTTACTGTAGGAGGAAGTGCTAGCCTATAGGCTACAGGTCCCACTCTATCCAGAATTTCAAAGGGTCCACAATACCGAGGTGCCAACTTGGCACAAGATCCCATCCTCAGGGAACTCTTCCTGGTCCTAACTCTGAGATATACATGGTCTCTCGTCTTGAATTCTCTTGGAGTTCTCTTTCGGTCAGCATAATTTTTTTGTCTGTTCTAAGCGACCTTTAGATTTTGTTTTATCTAAATCACTTGGTGTTCCATTTCTTTCAACATGTCGGGTCCAATAGTAATTTTGTTTACGGGATTACTCCAACTGACTGGATTGTTGCATGGCCTACTGTATAGGACTTCGAAAGGACTCGTCTTCAGGGATTCTTGGTAGCTGTTGTTGTAGGTGAATTTGACCAGTGGCAGGTAATCTTCCCACTTTTGGGGTTGATGCATTACATGCATCCTTAGCATGTCTTCTAATATTTGGTTCACTCTTTCTGTCTTTCCATCAGTTTGAGGATGATAGGTTGTGCTAAATACTAATTTGGTCTCCAGACCAACCATCAAGGATTTCCAAAAGTTGGAAGTAAATTTTGTGTCTCTGTCAGACACGATCTCTTTAGGCATACCATGTAGTTTGAATATCTCCTTCATGAATACATTGGTGATGTCTATTTCCTTGCAAGTCGACTTGACGGGGATAAAATTAGTGGACTTTCTCAATTCATCCACCACTACCATGATGGCATCATTATGTTTGGTCGAGGTTGGTAATCTAGTTATGAAGTCCATGGAAATGGTTTCCCATTTCCATTATGGGATTGGTAGAGGTTGTAATAATCCTGCTAGGTGTCAGTGTTCTACTTTAACCTATTGTCATTCTATGCATTTGGCTAAGTACTCAGCTATGTCTTTCTTCAATCCAAGCCAATAGAATTGTTTCCTGGTGGCCTTGATCATCTTCTGGTATCCTGGATGACCAATATATGGTCTTTTATGTAGTTCATCCATTATGAACCTCTTCAAGTCTTCACAACCTGGAATATACAATCTGTTTCTGTAAGTTAGCAGGCCTCCATCTATCATATGGTAGCCTTCATACTTTATCCCTGTGGGTTCTTGCTCCAGGTACGAGGTCACGGTCTGGAAGAATGTGTCTGTTTCTTGTGCATTCTTAAATCTTTCCCTAATGTTGGTCTTGCAGGTGCTCACCACTACCAGATGAATTGTTTTCATACTTCTGATAAGGGCATCGACCACCTTATTTTCCTTTCCCTTGATATGTTTGATTTCTAAATCAAACTCACTAAGAAGGGCCATCCACCTAGCTTGTCCAGCATTGAGTTTTGGTTGGTCAAACAGATGTCGCAATCCACAATGGTCTGTCATGAGTACAAATTTCCTTCCCAGGAGGTAATGCCTCCACATTTTCAAGGCGTGCACTATGGTGGCTAGCTCTAGATCATGGGTCACATAGTTGACTTCGTGCTCATTCAATTTTTGAGATTCATAGCAGACTACACTTCCTCCTTGCATAAGGACTCCTCTGAGCCCTTCCTTGCAGGCATATGTGCACACGAGGAAGTCAACTTCGGGATCGACGATCTTTAACAAGGGTGTGTGGGTCAGTAGATGTTTTGGGGATTGAAATCTTTCTTCACATTCTTGTGTCCATGTGAATTTAGCTCCCTTCTTCTGGAGGGCAGTGATTGGACAACCAATATTGGAGAATCCTTTTATAAATCTCCTATAGTATCCTACTAATCCCATAAAGGATCTGATATCTGAAACGTCCTTTGGGGTAGGCAATTCCATGATAGACCTGATCTTGTCAGGGTCTACTACTACTCCCTCTTCAGATATGACATGGCCCAAGTAATGTATTTGCTTCTGGAAAAAGTCACACTTGCTAAATTTGGCATAGAGCTAATGTTCTCTGAGCACTTGAAGAACAAGTCTAAGATGTTCCTCATGTTCCTCTCTATTCTTGGAGTAAATTAATATATTGTCAATAAAAACCAGTACAAATTTGTCTAGGAATTTGCTGAGCACATTGTTCATCAAGCACATAAAAGTGGAAGGGGCATTGGTCAATCCAAATGGTACTACCACAAACTCATAGTGACCATATCTCGTCCTGAAGGCAGTTTTGTGGATGTCTTCACCCTTGATTCAGACTTGATGGTATCCAGATCTCAAGTCAATCTTTGAGAATATGGAAGCACCTCCCAATTGATCGAACAAGTCATCAATCTGGGGTAAGGGGTACTTGTTCTTTATGGTTACCTTATTGAGTTGTCTATAATCTATGCACAGTCGGAGGGTACCATCTTTATTTTTCACAAATAGGATTGGTGCTCCCCATGGAGACATGTTGGGCCGGATATAGCCTTTGTCCATCATTTCTTTTAGTTTTAATTTAAACTCAAATAGCTCGGGTGTGCTCATCCTGTAGGGTGTCCTAGACACTGGCACTACTCCTGGTGCAAGTTCTATCGAGAAGTCAATGCCCCTTCTCAGAGGTAGACCCAGTACCTCTTCCAGAAATACATCCCTATATTCTCTTAGTGTGGGGTGGTCTTCGAGGCTTGGTTTGTCATCTTCAACTAATTCCAACACCTATATTTCATATAGTGGACATCCCTTTCTGCAATACTTTATAATTTGAAGAGTTGATATTCGTCTCACCGAGACAAGTTTTTGGATCCCTTGAAGGGTTATCCTTCTTCCTTCTTCACTTACACATTCTAAGGTTTTATGGTAATAGTCTAGTCTGGATTTATATGTGGCTATCCAGTCCATACCAATCAACAGGTCATACGATCCTAGGGGTAATATGTTAAGGGTTGCTTGGGTGGGGAATTCACCCATAGTGAATTGGCAAGCTGGTATGACTTACGCTACCTTTCTTTTGGTGCCAGTGGCTAACTGTACCAACCATGGCTTGGCATGTTTATGTGGCTGTAATTTACACTTATCAACAGCCTTAGGGGCTATATAACTCAAATTTTAACCAGGGTCAATTAGAATAGACACTAGATGGTTGGTGATCATACCTTCCATCTCCACCACTGAAGCTTGGTGGTCAGCTTGTTTATTATCCACGGCTGCATAAATTTGCGGCATACTCCTGGCCACGTCATTGACGGTGGTAGCTTCTTGAACATTGTAAATTCTCTGACTGTTTTGTTGTCGGTGTGGGCAGTCCCTCAGTAGATGTTCTTCTCCACAACCCCAACATTTCAAGGGTTCTCTCTTTGGGTTATCAATCTTTCCTGGGGTAGATCCAAAAGGTTTATTTCCACTCTAGGAGGGGAAATTCTACTGGTGTACACTTCGGGTTGGGAAGTTCATCCTTGAGTTATTTTTATAGTTTTTAAATCTTGGGGATTTAAACCCCTTTTTCTGGAATCCCAAACTATTCTTCTGCTTCCAACCTTCAAGAGGTTATGTCCGATGCCCAAGTTGTTCATAACAATATCTTGCCTTTCGGATAGTGTCTTCTAGGGTCTTAGGCTCGTCAAACTCAATCCTATTCTGGTAGTCCTTAGGTAGTCCATTGATTAATCATTGCACCTTTGCCTTTTTTGCTTTTATATAGGGTACGTACCTCAACAACTCGAGGAATCTGCTGACATATAGCTCTATGGTGAGTTGCCCCAGCTTGAGTTCATAGAATTCTTTAGTCTTTTCGTTGAAATACTTTTCCGACAAATACTTCTTCCTGAAGTATTTCTCAAACCATTCCCAAGATAGGTCTTCTTTGTGAATCCCTTTTACGTTCTTAAGGTCTTCCCACCAAATAGAAGCCTTCCCATTCAAGTTGAAAGTGGCTACTCAGGCCTTCAAGTTTTTCAAGAAGTCATGGACTCTAAAATACTTCTTTGGTCCAAGCAGCCTGGCCTCCGCTTCCTCTCCCTTCTTTATTTCACCGTCGAAAGAGGGTGGTTTGGCCTTCTTGAATTCTTCGAGATTGTGACTTTTGGAATGATTTCGCTTCTTCCATTTTCTTCGGGAATAAGAACTAGTTCTGCTACTAGAAGATCCCTCTGAGTTGCCAGTTTCGTCTCCAAAGGAATCATCCGATGCTTGTCCCTTATCTCTGGGGTGGACCTTTCTCGAGGTGCTCTTCCCAGTGTGGCCACTTAAAAGACCATGTTTCTGTATCTCAGGTGGACTTCGATTTTTATTTGTCTATCGTCTCTGTGTGAATGGTGTCAGGTCCATGCTGCAATTGTCTTTGTATGTCGAATAAACTCTGCAGCAAGACTGCATTAATTTCCATTTGCTTCTCTTGCTCTTTTATCAACCTCTCGTTGTCGGCCTTACATCTCTGTAGTTCGACCATGAGGCTTCTCATAGTCTCAGCTAGATCTGGAGGGGTTTCTACCGCTCTCCTTTCATCAGACTCTTCGTCTCTATTGTGGGAGCCATCCCCCACTTTGTGGTGCGTCACCATTCTATGTGTCTGCAGTTTTCCGCGGTTGATCGTCCGCTTGTTGTGAAGGAAAAATAGTTGTTGTTAGTCAACATTATATTCATTCACAATCAACGCATAATTCATATTTTTCAAATGCATACACACAATAGGAATTTTCATTCTTAACTTTGGATTTTGATAAAGGGGGTTAAGATAGAGGGTTACTCCTTTTAAGAGTACTTCAAATGGAGTTTCTGCGCAACTCGCTCATGAGCCCAAGCAGGCCAAGTGCTGTAACCATGCTCTGATACCAATTTGTCACATACCCACTATGACAACCTAGATTTCTCATCTTTTCTTCAAGGGACAGGATCCCCGAATTTCTATTGGGCCTAGCGTAGACCATCCCTTCCCTTATCCTTCTCCATGTGATCATTGTCTATGACCACAGGCCTTACTAAACAGGCATTTCCAACTTTTGTGTTTCAGTATTTCTGTGTGAGAGCTCTCCACAAATCCCTGTCCCTTGAAATGTCGAAACCCAAAATGGGGTTAATGAGCTCGTTGGCTCCCCTTTTTCCTACTCCATGTGACCACCTCAGTGAACACATGCTAACACCAAATGGCGCTACCAGAACTCAACTTTTGAGATTCATGTTGCAAGGAACCCTTGTTCCTTCAATCCCCGAAACCTGAAAGCCCGGTATCATTCAGATCTATGGTCCAGATCGTCAACTTGATCAATAGCCCAGATTAAATCTTGACATTCTACCTTTCGAGATTTCTGGCAGGGTCTTCACTCCTATTCCTCTGATGTCTAGAACCCTGGTGGCTTTAGATCCTCGCCACACGTTCTCTACAAATGGACGGTCCAAATCCTTTCAGGACTTCTCCTTCCTACCACATGACCCTGTCTTGTGACCTAGGGATCGTCCACAGAGCACGTCGGGGTTTCGTGTATCAGGATTTCGGGACTTGCGAAAATGAGGGGTCTTGCCCTTTGGTTTCCCAGGTACCAAAACACCGAAGCTTATTCACGCTAAACTGATTCGGGGTTTCGTATACCAGGATTTTGCGATTGGAAAAAATGAGGGGTCTTTCCCTTTGGTTTCCTGGGTGTCGAAACACCAAAACTTATTCATGCTAAATCGATTCGGGGTTTCGTATACCGGGATTTCGCGACTGGCGAAAACGAGGGGTCTTGCCCTTTGGTTTCCCGGGTGCCAAAATGCTGAAACTTATTCACGCTAAACTGATTCGGGGTTTTGTATACCGGGATTTCGTGACTGGCGAAAATGAGGGGTCTTTCCCTTTGGTTTCCCGGGTGCTAAAACACCAAAAATTATTCATGCTAAACCGATGGTCCAGATCACTCATGGATCAACGACCATGATCATGTCGCGATTTCATGAATAGTGAGTTTGTGCGGTCTTACGCTTGACCACTCTAAGTCATGAGTGAGCGAAATGCTACCCAACTGCCACATGTCATGTGTCGATGGATGGTTCTGAATACTTCGATACTTTCAGGACTTCGTCGAGTCCATTCTCCTTCCTATGCAAGGGTTAAGATTGACAGTCAATAGAGCTCCGACAGATCCTTGGATCTATGGTCCTGGATCCCATCACTACTTGTGAAGGCTGAAGGGGTCGAGGTATTAATGCATGTGCTCCTCTTCTAGATCCATTGGTCTTGACAAATCTGGGGTATTTCCAAAAGGATTCTGACTGTTCATCTACCAAACGATGGGGTGTTCTCTTTCGATAAATGGGACTCGCTATCCTTTTTGAGATTGATTCATGAGATTCAACCTCTCGGGGCTTCAAACTCCCATGACTTCGAAACCTGAGAGAAATACTCTTTCTTGTACAAGGTTTCCAGACCCAGGTCATCTGGACCTTCAAATTATTCTTGGGTAATTATCCCTAGGCTTGGTGACCGAACTGAGGTGCCTTCCTAATTGGTCAAGCTATGAACTCTGTGACCGAGGTAAAGTAAACTCGTGGGTTTGCTATAATGGTATTATTTTCATGGAACTCACTCCGACTCTGAAATGTGAGGAAACTCCCCGGAAAAAGGTGCCTTCGGGAAATTTAACCAGGATAGAGCACGAGTCAAGTAGATGGGACGATTCTTAAGAGAACGGACTCGTATTCTGAACTTATTCATTCTATACATAAACCAATTATGGTCATATATAAGTATAGGCATGCATCCATTATTCCCAATCAAAACACAAGGCAATCACTTCTATACATAAACCATTTATGAGCATATAAACATGAGCATGCATACAGGATATTCAATTCAAAATACAAGACATAAACACTTATTAGAAACACCAGGTGTGACGCGACTGTTGAGAGGGGTGCTCGTTTCCACCCAACCATAGGCTCGGTGACTCCAGACAAATTTACCACTAGCCACCCCCGAGCTAGACCACGATTCTTGAGATTCAGTCTCCTAATTCCATCTCAACGGAAGTCAAGAACGAAGTTTAATCTCCTCTTCCTCTGTTCAAAACTCCCTGTAATTCTAGAGTTCCTCCTGATTCTCTTCTATGATCCCTATCACACATGTTCTCTCTTCCTGTTCCCCACACTTCATTTCTTTCCTTTTCTACAAGATTGTGTGTGGCACAAATTCCCCCGTCCGTGGTTAGGTCTGAGAGCTTTTACAGATGGGCGGTTCACCCCCATCCCCTCAT
Organism: Picea mariana; assembly: GCA_032191745.1. Lineage (NCBI taxonomy): Eukaryota > Viridiplantae > Streptophyta > Pinopsida > Pinales > Pinaceae > Picea > Picea mariana. The sequence continues at coordinate 195,242 of JASDQU010012746.1, read as the reverse complement.
TAACTCTTGAGTATCCTCCCCACCTACCATCCTGGTGGGTAATTCATTCTAGAGTCAGAGAGTTTCTTTGGTCTTTGAACAAGTAAAAACCAGTATGATATTGGTTCGGTGGAAGTTAACGCAACCATTCCAGGTCCCTTCCACCACCTCTCATTAGCCATCGTGGTCTCTTTTAGCACATCCCCCCTCCCAGCAGTCATGTAACACATAATCATAACATAATTGACATTCATCAACCTTTTATACAAAGGTCCCTCAAATCAAACATTCACATCTTTGAGTTTTCCATAGTTCTTGGCCAATATAGTTATTTTTACAGACTGGGGGAAACAGGGTGTTACACTTGTCTCTAGTTCTCTCATTATCATTGTTTCCTTCAAGATTTTCCACTGCCTAAAAGACTCCATTTACCCATAAATCACTGATCTAAGCCTTGCTATTGAGTGATTGACAAAAACTACTATCAAAACCTTTACATTGAGCTCTCTACTAACTACTCCTAACCTTAGAATAGTCTAACCTACTAACCTATTTGCTGATTTTACTAAAGTAAGCTACAGCCATATATTGCAGCACTAAAATCATCTAAAAGAAATTGAAAAAGTTGATTAATACACTACCTTATTTGCTTCTGACAAATGCTAGTACTTTGGTATTGATGAGTAAATTATTCTCAGTCATTTTGAAGCCATTTTAAGGCATTTATTGTGAAGTTAATGTCTTATAAACATTGCTGCTATAAATTTATGTTTACTTCACCATATATCAATTGTTTATTTTATTGATAAATTCCATGGTTTTATGAAGTACTAACAACAAGTTGTACTTGAAAAAGATATATTTTCTTGTTTCTTTGTTTTGGGTAGGTACATCTTAATTCTTCATTACTTCATTGGTTAAAACCCTGGGACTTTCTGATCAATGTGACTTGTGAGAGGGTACATTATCATAGAAAATTTAACCTTTTCCTTCTCAAAATGCCGGGTCACTAGGGACATCTCCCCTGGGATATCAACCCTAAATAGAAAGAGGTATCCCGTTGAGGAGATAGTGATAGGATAACCTCTTGTTACGCCAATTTTCCTTCCCTAAACCTTATCCTTTGGAATAAGTACAAATTGTGCAATAACATTTTGGCGTCATTGTTGGGGAACACTGAGTCAATTCTCCTCGAGACAAAACTTCTTTGTAAGCCTTTACTTTACAAAGCTTACCTGGTGAATCCACTCAGGGTGATCCCCTCATCCCTTTGATAATTTAAATAAAATTATTTTGTGACTCCACTAATGACGAAGCCAACCATGACTTCTCAATGGGACCCAAGAAACTTCAATTCCTTGGAAATGAGTAAAATATCAGGATACCCTAGGGAAATTCCCCCTAAGTACGGAAATTGTCTCCCTAGATTCACTAGTAGTGATGGGGAGAGAGTTGACTATCACATGAGTGATTTATGGGATTTCTTTCTATTCCACCCTATCAGTGACGATGTTGAATATTTGGCAATGAAACTCTTCTCTGCCACTCTTCATGGAAATGTTAGGAAGTGGTATGACAACCTCCCTGATGCTAGCATCACAACTATGGAACAATTGGAAGAAACCCTTCTGAAAAAATGGGCATTAAGTTGGAAGACATCCCAGTACTACTAAAAAGACTTGAGCATATAAAACAAACTAAGAATGAAACTGTCAGATAGTTCCAAGATAGGTTTGAAGACATACTCTATCAAATTCCTGGAAGCCATCATCCTGAAGACAAGTACATTATTCATCTATATACCAATGCACTCTTAGTGCATCTAGGGTTTCCCCTCAGTAAAAAGGGCCCAAGAACTCTCAATGAAGCTCACACCATGGTTACAAGAATCGAAGAAAATATCTCTTTGTCCCAGGTAACACACCTCTTTACCTCAAACGCTCTTAGTTTGGAAAGATTAGTTTCCCTTGAGACCTTTACTGTTGATTTTGAAAAATAAGGGGAACAAACCGTCAACCAACAAGAAGCTAAGGGGAAGAATATTAATGAGGTTTTTCAGTTCCATAAGTAAGAGCAAGGGATTACTCATTTTTTTGCCAAGAATAAATATGTGGTTGAGGAGATGGAACCTAAGGATATAGAACATGATGATGAAGTGTTGATGTGTCCTCATCCCTCCGATGAAGCCACCCAAAATTTCATTTTTCCTACACAAGAAGAAGAGGATGAGGTTAGTCACTTTCCTTTTCAGGATTTTGATAATACTTTATTCTATGATTCAGAAAGTCAAGGAGAAATGGAATCTTTGGGAAAGGTAGATCCTCCTTGTTGTACAGTTGAATATGTAGAAGCAAGTCTTCCATTTGATGAAGTTATCCAAATACTTGAAGCTCCTGCACAAGAAGAAGTAAGCAAGGTAAGTTTTTTCCCTTTCCAAATTTTTAATGATTCTTTACCTTATGATGTGGAAAGTGAAGAAGTGTTTGATGTTTTAAACCCTTCATGCTATGAAGAAGATGATCATTTCTCTGATAACATTGATGAATTCATACATGCCTGGAAGAGTAAATGGGATGTGATTGGATATGATGGGGATCCCATTTACGACATTGAGGATCATTTCCAAAAGTTCCCTTTACAACTATCATATGACATTGCTAAATTTGACAATTGGCAACAAGAGGATGGTATGATTACAAACATGTTTCAGACACCCAAGGATGACCTGGTTTTATGTTCTCCTAATGACTTTCGGTCATACCTTGAGGATTTTGATGATTATTCCTTTGAGCACTCAGATTTATTCCATGAAGAAGATTATCCACCATTGTTGTGCTTAGATCCCGATGGAGGTAACAACATCATTTTCCTGAAGAAGGATCCTTGTGATAATGGTTTCCATCTACCTTTGATTATTTTATCTTGCTATGTCATTAAAGTTGTAGTTGGGAAGTATGTATTTTGTATTAAGTTTCCTCTGAGGCAAACCCTAGAGTTCAAGGGTAGGTTGAATACCTCAATAAGAATTCTATCACCTTAATATTTTATCTTTCCCTTAAGAATTCGCCAATCATCTTGTAGGTCCTTGCTAGTCCCTTCCCAGACCTCAGATTGTGAAGACATTTGAGGTGGCCAACCTTCAGACTATTTGAGTCAGTCTATTGAACCTTTGAATTTTCATGATCCCTTTCTGAGATGGATTGAGCACTTTCCTGAGAGTATGACTTGGCATGATTTTGTCCCTCCCTCCCGCCTCCATGAGCTAGAATTTCCGATTTCCGATGATGCCATACATTTGCTAACTCATGTTATTTTTGTGCTTAACTTGTCTTTGTTTTGGTTTATGATGAAGTACATATGCAGGTATGATGAGACATTTCTAGGATGGTTTCATTGGATATTTGACTACACCTAGCATTCAACCAACAGGTAAGTAGAGGTAAGTAGGTAGGCATCTGCATTCATTGTATATACCATCTACATTTCATGCTAGAGTAGTTGTATTTCCATTGTATATATGCTTGTTATTTTCATTTTCTATACCATATATGAGCCAGGGGTGATATCACAACCCCAAATGATTACTAATAATTTTTTGTTGAGATCAAGAATGTCACAGGTCATGCCAAATATGTTGAGGTTATCATGTGCTCTACGGTGAGCACATGTCCCCGAGTTGAAGCCAAATGTTATCCCCTAGCCTAGGGATAACTAAGTAGATTATGTCTTCAGGCCCACAAGTCCTAGACATGGAGTACCAAGAGCCATATTGACTTGAGCTTGGCCCTGGAGGGCCCACATTTCTTCTTCAGTGCCTCGACCTTGTCGGCAGCAACAACATCTATCCCATCGGCCTGGTCCTTCAGTAGTAGTGGGTCTTTCTCCATGAGGTAATGACTCTGCGTATCATGGTATGTGTCACTCTGATTCTCAAAACATTTGAATATGTGCATTTAATTCTTTTTACTTCTAACGTGTGCTTGGATCTTATGCCTTTCCACTTGTCCACACCTGGGGGGAATGACAGGATGCCATAGTAAGTTGGTTCCCATAGGTTTTGAGTTTCCACTGGGTGGGTTCATGAAAGGTCATCATCCATTCCCACCATACTTATCACTTTTCATCATTTTCCCTCTCATCCATCCCCTACACTAGTTCGGGCATTGGGTTTTCCAAGCTAGAAAAGGGTTGTACATTACCTTATGGGAAGAAGGGGATAAAGGCCCAGAGGCTAAAATTAGCTAGCAAAAGATAAAATCCAAAAGCAAAAAAACTTCAGATGCTTTGCCCAGGTATCCCCGAGAAATCAATAAAAGGACTCTCAACAAGAAATAGAAGGACCCATAAAATAATAAAATCAAGACCTGGTTGGAGGATAGGGGCTCTCATCACGAGCCAACCTATTAGGTCCATGGGCATGTAGCGATATGGCACTACCATTCAGATGTTCACCACACCAGGGTAGTGGATCTTGGTGGCATAGCCAAGAGAAAGGGGGTCTCATCACGAGACAACCTTATGATCTCCGTGAAATGCTTGTGGTAAACATTGTCACCATTGGTCACCATGTCAGGGAAGTGTCCCCTAACTGGTCTCTTGAAAGAAAAATAAATAAGATAAAAAATATAAAAGGCATTGAATGGGATTGGAAACATTTGCATCCATGAAAAGGTGCAATTCACCCTCTTCAGAGGCACCCACAAGTAAGCCATACATCCCCTTGTCATCACTGCACCCATTGTTCAAACATCCCTACACCACCTCATCCACTTGCATGGCCTGGATTTGTCTTCACCTAGAAACACCCCACGTCCAATGAGAATCATCCCAATAGGATCTCCTGACGTCCTCTCCAAACCTAGATTGTAGAATAGCATAATTTCCTTTAGCACTTGTCTAGGAAAGAGGAGTTTTGTGCACATGTTTAAATAACTTGATTATTATATGTGATTGGCATTGCTATGATCCCTATGACTTATGAGCCCATGAAGGGTGTACTTTTTGTTTTTGCAGGGCTACACCTGATGGACAAGTACACATGGGGAGATGATTAGTTCAGATCTCCATAGGGATAAAATCCCACCATATGGATGATGAGACCCTAGCCAGGAGTAGAGATAGATTAGAGGTTTGCACTAGAGAGAGAGGAGGACGTTCTACCAGAGACAACCTAGCAGGCCTAGACCTAGAGGGGTCTTTCCCTCCCACTATGATGTAGGCCTTGGAAGGCCCGTGACATCACCTCTGTGACCCTTGGCATCACCCAACATTTGATGGACACTTTGGAGGAAGTTATGTGCCAAGTGGCATGTGTGGCTTGATCCAGAGACCTTGGGAGGTCTAACGTTTTTCTCCCAGAGGCCAACGTTTCACCAAAAAGGCCTAAAGTCGCCCTAAAAGGGCATGATGTCACCATTTATTCTTGATTTAGGGTTTTATTTTTTCATTTAATGTAAAAATTGGATATTACATGTAAACTGGCCATGTCGACCTTTTTGACCTAATTATGGTCATTGTAACTGTATAAATAAGGGATTTTCCCTTGTATTTTTTCAAGATCTTAGACTCACACAAGTGTGAGGTCTGAAATTTGCGCCCTAATTAGGGTTAATTGGCTGAAATTTGGTGCGCACTTCTTGAAGGAGGCTTGTTTTGGACTATTTTGGAATTTTTCTTGGTGGAGGTGTTCATCTAGGTTATTTGCTAGATGATTCTTGGTGAATGTAAGCAAATTTTCTGCAATTCTTCTTCATTGAATTGTTATGGTTGTATCTATCTTTCATTTACGCTAAGATTATGAAATTTCTAGTTTAAAACCCTAGAAGGCTAAAGCACATGTTATTGTCCTTGCCTTAATAGCTTCCACCTACTAGATTATTCTAGAAAATTGATTTCCTTAAAGCTTTGCTAAGGGCCTTGCCATTGCAACACCATAGCACATTTTTCTTCATCTAAGTCATCATCTACTTCATCTTTGAGCTAAAGAAAGAGGAAAACTACTAGGGCCTAGGGTTACCTACTTCCTAGTAGCCAGTTTCCCCCTATGGTTTAGTTATTGAAGCCTTAGGCTACCAACACTTCAATTATTGACCCTCTTGTCTCTAGTTCTCTCATTATAATTTGTTCCTTCAAGATTTTCCGCTTCCTAAAATACTCCATTTACCCCTAAATCACTGATCTAAACCTTTCTATTGAGTGATTGAAAAAAACTACTATCAAAACCTTTACCTTGAGCTCTCTACTAACTACTCCTAACCTTAGAATAGTCTAATCTACTAACCTATATGTTGTTGTTACTAAAGTAAGCTACAACCATATATTGCAGCACTAAAAACATCTAAAAGCAATTTTAAAAGTTGATTAATACATTGCCTTATTTGCTTCTAACAAATTCTAGTACTTTGGTATTGATGAATAAATTATTCTTGGTCATTTTGAAGCCATTTTAAGGCATTTATTGTGAAGTTATTGTCTTATAATCATTGCTGCTATAAATTTATGTTTACTTCACCATATATCAATTATTGATTTATTGATAAATTCCATGGTTTTATGAAGTACTAACAACAAGTTGTACTTGCAAAAGATATATTTTCTTGTTGCTTTGTTCTGGGCAGGTGCATCTTAATTCTTCATTACTTCATTGGCTGAAACCTTGGGACTTTCTTATCAGTGTGACTTGTGAGAGGGGACATTATCATAGAAACTTTAACCGTTTCCTTCTCAAAACCCCAGGTCACTGGGGACGTCTCCCTTGGGCTATAAACCCTAAATAGAAAGACGTATCACGTTGAGGTGACAGTGATAGAATAACTTCCTGTTACGCCAATTTGCCTTCTCTAAACCTTACTTTGGAATAAGTAAAAATTGTGCGATAACAAAGCCTATTCAGATTTTGATCCAGTGATTGAAGAATTTTCTCGAGTTCGTGGCATATGTGTGGATCCATAAAAAGTCAACAACGGGTTCCAACCTTTGAATTTTTTGTCATGCAACCCTTACACTCTAGTTTTCAGCAGTAACTTTAGTTGCAGTTATGAAATCTTTGAATCTAGTTTGAAATGATACAACCAATTATAATGTAATATCTTTTTTATGAAAACAATGTTTTACTAAGTCAAAGTTGTGGGCCCAAAAAGGAGGAATTAGCCCTGCAACATAGCATATAAACTATGCCTCACTCCATGTAAACAAGTGATCTCAAAAAGTAATCAGAACTGAATGTTGAAGTTTATGATCTATGGATCTGAATGTAATGAACAGATTAACCCTAGAATTTAGGATCTGAGATAGGCATTCAAATATTTTGGGGGTGGATAAAAGGAAGAATATATAAATGTAAATAAAGGGTGTTTTTTTTAGAGGTTCATCTTTTGGGGGAATATCAATCTATCGAGATATATAATGGGCTTAGGAAGTGTAAAGATCTGCAAATTTTTCTACTCAGTGAATATAATTTCTGGTGAACAGAATGTCTTTTCTTCATATTTGGATGCATGTTCAATGTCTTTCAAAGTAAATATTCTCTCTTTCAACTATTGTGTTTACAACCTATTGAGAAGTGTATTCCAAATACTTTTTAAGGTTTAATGCAATGTGTTAGATCTGAAATTTCCAGCTGCAAGCAACAAAATGTACACTTGTTAGTTTTTCCATTCTACTTTTACATATTTATTTGTTACACCAGAATGCATGCCACTAGCTAATGGAAATATTGTAGTGAATGTTGTTTAACTTTCCAAGTAGACCCATACCCTTTAACCTCATCTATCAATTGACCATCAAACAAACAAACCAAACTTATAAAAAAAACAATCATTCCAACAACTGAGGTGGCCTGCTCCACCTTTAGCAGTCAGGTCCATACCTTAGGACCAACATCTTCTGGCACAGTTTCTGGGGAACATAGTAACGAAACATCTTTCCCTGGGAGAATGAAAATGATCATATCTGGATTTTTATGGTAAACAAAATCCAAACACATTCAGACTGCAGATCATTCACCTGGCGACTCCATGGTTAAAGAATCTAGTGGTGACTCCACGGTATCAAGATGTCAGATACTCGAATGGATTTTATTTTGTCTCTAAGGTTTTCTCCATTTAATTTCTTTGTTGTTCCTGGTTTTCCAAATGTTTCTCCTATTGTAGATGAGTGGGGAGATTTCTTTCCCAAATTTAGAGAAGATAAAGATGATAATCCCACAGATCATTTGCTTGAATTTCATGAAGTTGTGTATCATTTGGGCATACATCATGAGGATATCTTAATGAAAATTGTCATGTACTCATTAGAGGGAGAGGCATGGGAATGGTTTCGATCCTTACCTCCTTCCAGTATATCTTCTTTAAAATATTTTCATGTTTCCTTTCATAACCATTGCAAGAAATATTTTTCTAATGAGTGCCTTTTTTAGCATTCTTGTGAGGAATTTGAGCTCCATATTCAACATTCAATTATAGTGGATGACAAATGAATTGTTGTTGAAATAAATAGTTATGTCAAACAGGTGGAGGAAGATTTGATTGATAATTTTACAAATGGAGTTGATGAAAGCCATATGGTAGACACATTTTCTTTTACATCATATGTTTCTAATATTTTGTGCATAGACAAAGTTGTTGTTCAAAGATTCAATGAAGATTCACCTTCTTTTTATGAGTATGAGGAAGATTCAGACAAACATATTTCTCCATCAACACATATAAATGGACCTGTGTATGAAAAATATGCATCTGATGCGTTCAAAGATAGTGATGGATATGAAGGGACAATGCCATTGGATGCAGATTTCATTGTACATGATGTCCATTTTTTTCAAGTTGATGAAAGCAATTTGTTGCCTTCCCATTCCGATGATTATTGTGCTTATGCCAAATCTGATAAAGAATATTTTGCACTAGAAATATGTCAACATATTCCAGAGAAGTTTGTTTCCTTTGATTTTAATGAAACATATGATGTTCATGAATTATTTCAAGTAGGTCAAGAGTATTTTGGTCTCACAGATGAAGCAGAACTTACAGATCAACCATTTGGTCCATTGTATCAGTGGGAGATTTGTCATATTCTTCAATATCCAGTGGCTACCTACATGGAGTCAAAATGTAGTCAAGAATATTTTATCTTTAATGCTTTGGGGACATAATTGTTGAACTATAAGTATGGGCATTAGTTTTTCGATAAGTTGTTATTATTTGAAATTTTCTTTATCTTGATCAAAGGCATGAAAATATCCCATCTTATGAGGCAGTTGCTGACATAGTTGCACTGGAAATTCCATATTACATGATTGGTTGACTTTTGTTGGTTAGGAGTAGGTAGTTTAGTGTGAATAAAATAATTCATATCCCAATAAAGGCACTGGGGTATAGTTGTAGATTTGGTTTTCAGTTGAAATAAGGAAAATGTCGGGGATGGTAAAGAAAATAAAGTGGTTGGTGGTAGGGTGGTAGAAATAAAAAGGAAAGGTACTCAGATATGCTATTATTATCACCTCACAGGGAAGTTCTACCCCCAGTTGGAGCTGATGTTAACTCCTAGGTCTGCACCTAGTCCTTCTACTCATTCAACCATCCTATTCACCTATCAGCCTATCTCTTAGTTAGTATTTTTCTTCACTGTGCCAGGTCATTTTTCCTTATGTCTTTTCACTTTTCTTTGTGATTAGTTGTTTTCTCTTTATAAGGTCAAGTCAAGTCTTGATTTGAATTGGATAAGTCCTATCACCATGGTATATCATTGATGGATCACAAGAAGAATAACTTAGGCCTATAAGTGCAAAAATGTCCTAATTACAAGAATGCTAACACATTCTTGCAATCAACAGACAGACTCTGTTTGATGAAATTTTATGATTTAAAAAATAATTCAAAGTTTGAGTAAAAGTGTGTTGGCACCCAAATCTCTCCCATTCATTCCTACTACCCTTGAAATTGTGTGTATTGGTTCTTTGTGCAATTTTCATTGTATATTTGGAGTGAATCCCAAGCAACGCATACCCTTGACCACCATTGTCAATAGAGGCAACTAGGGAATGATGGTATCACCCCAAGAGTGATGGAAGTTAAATAGGGAAGAGCCAACAGGGCTTAAATTGTTTGAGGCCAGACCAAAGATCAAAGACATTTTTATCAGGGGTGAGTGGTTCAATTTCATATCTGCCTTCAATGGACATCATATAGAGGTTGCATTGATATTTGCACATAACTTTGATGGATTCCAAACTCAAATTGGGGACATAACCATCCACATAATAGATCATTCCATTTCATTAGCATGTGCTCTCCCTATCAGTGGCAAGAGGTGGTTTAAGAAAGGATTTCTAAGGCTCAAGCTAAGGATTTCTAAGGCTCAAGCTGCCATAATTTTCTTAAATGTTGTTTTTCCTTGTTTTATTCATCGTCTTTGGGCATGCCTTCTGAATAGTTGGAGGTGAATTTTTGAAAAAATAAATAGTTTTTTGTCAGGAATGGGTCCATTCACAAAAACTTATCTCATTTTTACACAGGTATCATGGTTTGATAGATCCAGAGAGATAGTTGACGTCATTTTTCCATAAATTCGCCAAATTCGCCTCCTACAAAAACGTTTAGTTGTAGAATCGATCCTCTTTTCCAAGAATAATTTTAGATCAGCATTCATGGGAATCAATCCAACAAAAACATAAGACACTTGAAGTGAAACATGCAAAATTACAAAGAAAGTAACAAAAGACATGCATGTTCTTAAATGAAATTATCTGAGTTTGATGTTGTCCACAAGCTAGAAAATATGAAGCCTATGCAAGTTTTTATCCAGTGATTGAAGGTCTTTCTCCAGTTCATGGCATATGTGTGGATCCATGCAAATTCAACAATGAGTTCCAGGCTTTGAATTTTTTGTCATGCATCCCTTACACTCTAGTTTTTCAGTAGTAACTTTAGTTGTAGTTATGAAAGCTTTGACTATAGTTTGAAATGATACAACCAGTTATAATGTAATATCTTTTTGATTAAAAGAATGTTTTGCTAAGTCTAAGTTGTGGGAAAAAAAAGGAGGAATTACCCCTGCAATGTAGCATCTAAAATCTACCTCACTCCATGTAAACAAGTGATCTTGAAAAGTAATTAGAACTGAATGTTCAATTTTAAGATCTATGGATTTGAATGTAATGAACAAATTAAACCTAGAATTTAGGATCTGAGATAGGCATTCGAATATTTTGGGGGTGGGTGAAGGAAGAATATGTAAATGTAAATAAAGGTTTTTTTTTAGAGGTTTAACTTTTGGGGGAATATCAAGTTATCAGACTATGGACTGGGCTTATGAAGTGTAAATATCTGCAAATTTTTCTACTCATTGAATATAATTTCTAGTGAACAGACCATCTTTTCTTAATATTGCTTGTCTTTTCTTCATATTTGTTTGCATGTTGAATGTCTTGCAAAGAAAATATTATTTCTTTTTCAACTAATGTGTTTACAACATGTTGAGAAGTGTATTCCAAATATTGTTTTAGGTTTAATGCAATGTGTTAGATATGAAATTTCCAGCTGCAAGTAACAAATCATATGCTTGTTAGTTTTTTCGTTCTACTTTTACACATTTATCTATTACAACAAAATGCATGCCACTAGCTAAGGGAAATATTGTAGTGAATGTTGTTGAACTATCCAACTAGACCCCTTCCCTTGAACCTCATCTATCATCTAACCATCAAACAAACAAACCAAAATTATAAAAAAAAATATCATTCCAGCAACTGAGGTGGCCTAGCTCTTCCCTTAGATGTCAAGTGCAGACCTTAGGACCAACACTAGGCATTGATCACATGCTTTGTAGTGGATTCTGTTGGGCTCCGGATTTATAACATTTTCTTGCTGGTTCTTTACTCTCCTGAAGTCTTTTTTTAAGCAAATGGCTTTCTTTCTGTGCTATTCATATTTTGTTACACATATATGTTCCATTGTATACAGAAATCATGAAGTGCTTCCAAAACCACAAATGAGCGAAGAATTTAATCCTCTTCTGCGGAGAATAGCTGAACTTTGCAAGAATGCAGGGTGTTGGCTTGTAGTGGATAATACTTATGATTATTTTATAGGTTGAAACATATTTGTGTAGAGGCTCCACACATTATCAATGTATTCTCTTTCTCTAAAAGCTTATGGTATGATGGGTTGCATATCCTTCTGAAGTCGAGGGCCTTGGAGCACAACTGTTACTTCTCAAAACACAAGATAATATCCCAATATGTGTTTCAATCATTGGACAAAATCTTGCTCTGTATTTCACTGGAGCTTGGCCCTGAATGGGTGAAAGAAAGGGTTCAAAAGTTAAACAAAGATATAATTTGGATGCACTGTCACCTCTTGGTGCAAATGTTGTAAAGGGCAGACAAGGAGTAATTTATCTCTGGAGAAAAGTTACCAACTGGTGCTTCTGATGATGTTGAAGTTGTTAAATGGTTTGCAAAGAGACATGGGGTTATTGTTATCCCTGGTAGTGCTAGTGGAGAACCAGGCTATGTTTGTGTTTTATTTGGGAATGCTTTCTTCTCAATTTTCCGGGTAGAAAGGTCTCGGCAATATTATTCAAGATGTATATCTTATAACGCAAATTATTAAGGTCATCATTTACTTCAGTTTCTGGGGTTATTGGGCAATATGCAAAATGCCATCCAAGATACGTTTGACTCTGAACAAGCTAAACAGAGTACTCTGCGATTTGAGGAGGAATCTCTACAGCTGGACCTTTCCTTAACAGAATAGTTTGCACCCTCTGCCACTTCATAAATCCGTGCAAGTGTAACGCAGTCATAAATCCATGCATGTGTAACGCAGGGGGGAAACTGTTTGTTTGAATCAATGGTTCTCAACAAGAACTCAATAGCTGGCATCCAAATTCGTGCATGTATAACATGGAACGATTGACTGTGCAAAACGTGTCTCAAAACGTGTCTCATCCTCCGATGATCTCTCAAAACCATTTTGTAACTTCTTGGGCGCAAAGCCATACATGGTAAAGGATTTGAAACGTTATGTAAAGGGATGTTATGCTTGATATGGAGAGGATGGAGAGAGCATAGAGGAGATAGAGGAATAGAACGGAGGTCGAATGCCCACACACTTGTAGTTGTTCTTTTCAATAAAGTAATTCAGGGTTTCAGTGATACGATTCATGTTATTTCCATTTTTATTTTGTTGTAGGTTATTCATTTTAAGTATGCATTGATTGAAAGAACGGCCTGTTGACAGAGAAGGCAAGGCCCCCTTCAATGGAAACAGAGTTGTGTATATTCCAGATTTGAACATCATATTTCATCCATTTTCTCATTGATTTCATAGAACAGAAATAGCATTTCATTTACCACAGAGGGTTTAACATTCCAAGCTTCAAGTTTAAATGTTATCTTTTCATCTATTGATTAACAGAAATATCATTTCATTTGGTTACAATGGAGAGTTTCATTGTTGCTGAGTTGTGTGAAGTAATAAGTAGCAGAATCTTAAATGTTCTCAGCCATCAGTATGCAGTAGGTCTTTTTCACGCATATGATCACTTTTAATTAATACAGAACAGTATCGGTTAGTGCAGAGTAGTATAGAGTAGTGCAGAGCAGAGTAGAGTACAGTAGCTTCTTTCGGCAAGTTTCTTTTAGCAGTTCAGAGATTAGTTTGGCATTCTTTAAACCCCCTCTTCAGCCCTGCATTTCCTGTGATGGTTCCTCTAAGTCTACCTTCCTGGGTTGACAATTAAATGTTGATTTACATGGTATATATGCATCTTGACATTTTGGCGTCGTTGCCGAGGAGGTACTAAAAAGGATTGGAGAGTGGGTTCCGAAGTTTTGCCGAGTAGATTCAATTTCAGCAAATATTTCTTTAAAAGAAAAGTATAAGAAGGTGTGCAATTGATTCGATAGAAGTAATCTTCATTTCATAACAGAGTGCCTTTCTTTTCGGCAGATGCCATTTCCTTTCAGCAGAGTTTTTGTTGCTTTAAGTTTACATAGAGCAAGTGTGTCTTCATTCTCAGTAGAAGAATATTTCATTTAGCAAGTGTGCAGATTTCATTTCAAGCAAGTGTGAGTTTGCAAATTAGTTTTCAGAATTGGTTATTTGGTGTGACTTGC
>JASDQU010012746.1:162289-172750 GCA_032191745.1 Picea mariana | reverse complement strand
CTCATGGACATGCACTTTTTTCTTCTGGATTATTGAATATATATATATATATATATATATATATATTGAATATTCTTCCTCTAACTCTTCTTCTCATGGACATGCACTTTTTTCTTCTGGATTATTGATTCTGGAGCATCTTATCATATGGCTAAGGATAAAGCCATTTTTTATACTCTAAATGAATGTACGACCAAAACAATGTTTGTTGGTGATGATATATCTCTTAGAGTTGTAGGGTCTAGAAAAATTTAGGTAGATAATGGTCATTTGAATTATGTATTATGTGTTCCAAGTCTTTCTTGCAACCTTATATCAGTATGTCTAATCACTCATTTAGGTGAAGGTAAAATTGTAGAGTTTTCATCTCACCAAGTTGTAATCAACGATTTAAAAGATCCCAAGCATGTCCTCACAACTAGAATTGTTGATGATATTACCAGGTTGTACAAGTTTGACAACTTTGGGTCAACATTTTTTCCATCAATTTTTGTTTCTCGTAGCAATGACTTGACCAAACTTTGGCATGAGTGGTTTGGTCATCCAAACTATCACTCACTGTAGCAACTATGTAATCAACACATGGTGATTGACCTTCCTCTTGTTTCTTGTAGAGTTGGAGTTTGTGCTAGTTGTGTTCTCAAAAAACATCATCGAGATAGTTTTGAAAAACGTGCCTCTTGGCATGCCTTGACCCCTTTGCAACTTGTTCCCAGTAATTTGTGTGGTTCACTTTCTTCTCCTTCTTTCTTTGGGTGCAATTATTTCTTAACTTTCATTGATGACTTCTCCATACGCACTTAGGTTTACTTCTTAAAACTTAAGAGTGAAGGTTTTGACAAGTTTTTAGCCTACAAGGACCTTGTAGAAAAAAAATATGGACATAAAATTCAAAGGTTAAGAACATGTAACGAAGGAGAATATGTGAACAACAAATTTACAAGTTACTGCATTGCATGGGGTATTCAAATGCAACATATTGTTCCATATACACCACAACAAAATGGTGTTGTTGAAATAAAGAATCACACATTAAAAGAAATGAATAATTGTATGATCCAATCTAAAGGAATAAGTCTTCATTATTGGGTAGAAGCCATCAATTGTGAAAATTACATAATAAATCACACTCCCACAAAGGATTTAGAAAATATAACACCAAAAGAAGCATGGATTAAAATTAAACCACTTTCATGTATTTGGTAGTGTAGCATGGGCTCTAAAGTTCATGATGAGAAAAGGAAAGCATTGCAGCCTAAAAGTGAGAAGTGCATTTTTCTTGTATATTCTAAAGATGTCAAAGGCTATTGACTTCTTCAACCTCATTCTAATGAAACTATTGTTGGATCACTGAGAGGGGGGGTGAATCAGTAATAGAGCAATTTAATCCTTTTTCACCATAAAATGCAAGTGTTATATCAATGTAGCATTATCATCCAATAGTTGCAGAGTAAATAAACAATGAACAAATGAGAAATCACACACATACACAGTACACCAGTGTTTTACGTGGAAACCCAAAGCGGGATGAATCCATAGTATGTTTTTTCTTATATGTCTTTAAGAATTACATTCATCGGAAGCACCAAATTCCTTTGTTTTCCAGTTGCAACTGGAAGGAGGCTCCAACCCCCTAGTTTCTTAGGCTACAACTTGAGGGAATCTCCAACTCCCAAATTCTCTGGATACAACTAAAAGGAGGCCACAACCCCCTATGTTCTCTGGCTACAACCGAAAGGTGGCTACAACCACCTTTCCTTGCTCCATCCAACCTCCCTTACATATAAGTAGAATGATGGAACCTTTGTCACACTATCACTGTGAGATGTACTACTTTAAACCTGTACCAATCAACCTGTACCAAACAACCTATACCAATAACCTGAACCATGCATCAACCATGTGTTGAATTACTGAGAGGGGGGGTGAATCAGTAATAGAGCAATGTAATCCTTTTTCACCATAAAATGCAAGTGTTATATCAATGTAGCATTATCATCCAATAGTTGCAGAGTAAACAAACAATAAAAAAATGAGCAATCACACACATACACAGTATACCAGCATTTTACATGGAAACCCAAAGCAGGAGAAAACCACAGAATGATTTTTCTTATATGTCTTTAAGAATTACATTCATTGGAAGCACCAAATTCCTTTGTTTTCCAGCTGTAACTAGAAGGAGGCTCCAACCCCCTATTATATCAGGCTACAACTTGAGGGAAGCTCCAGCTCCCTAATTATCTGGCTACAACTAGAAGGAGGCTACAACCCCCTATGTTCTCTGGCTACAACCGGAAGGTGGCTACAACCACCTATCCTTGCCTCATCCAACCAGCCTGATATATAAGTAGAATGATGGAACCACTATCACACTATCACTGTGAGATATACTGCTATAAACCTGTACCAATCAACTTGCACCAAACAACCTGTACCAATAACCTCAACCATGCATCAACCTATACCTCAACCTATAATCAACCTGTACCATAAAAAAATGCATCAACCATGCACCAACCTGTACCAAACAACCTGTAATCCAATTGTACCATAAACAAGTGCATAAACCATGAACCAAACCTGTACCATGAACAAGTGCATCAACCATGCACCAAACATGTACAAATAACATGTCACAACACCCTGTCCAAACAACATATCACAACAACATGTCTCATCAGTCTTATTGACCAAATCAGATCTAATCACCAAGATCAATCACCAAGACAACTCTCAAATATGTGCATCAACCAAGAATAACACAACAAATCATATTCATCACCAAGATCAATATGTGCTTCTAATAATATACCAATACAAGTATGCTACATCATCCATAAACCATGTGTCAACAATAATACTAACAAGTGCCTCCAACCATGTACCAAGTGTTTACCAATAATGTATCAACTGCTCATCAACTTTGAATCATCAATATGTACCAACATCATCAACTATACACCTCATGTATGTGCCAACTCATCAACTACTTGTCTCAACCATGTACCCAACATGTACCTCAACCAAAATTCCTCATCAATTTCATCATCCAAATCTGATTTATAACTCTATAATAGAACTAGTGTATATGATCACATACCTGCAAACCTTCCTTAACTTTAACAACAAGAGACTAGCATTTTCATTAAACTTTTTTTTAGTCTCACATGACTAGTTTTGGATGAGTCAACAACCCTAACTTGAAATAATCATAACTATGTACCTGTAATGAATAAATATCTGAAAATAGTACACAATGTTATTCAATGTGTTTTGTTTAATTCCTCTAGGTTTCACTACTTGGAACCTCTCAGAAAAGGAGTTATAGCAAAAATGGCATACCTTGTTGAATTCTGGCTTATTCTAGAGAGCGAACTTGTAGAGTGTGCCCCGCACAGAATATTTGTTGTATAGATCTAAAAAAATTACACATAATAATAAAAACTGTAATCTAACCAACAAATTTGGTCTTACCTAATTTGGATCTTTTATGAAGAATTTATGACGTTTTTACCTAGTTTTATACTAGTTTCGGGACTAGCCACAAACCCTATTTTCCACGGAGTGTAACTCCGTAAATACAATGAACCACAAGATTAAATTTGTACCATAACTACTTGGATATGTTATCTCAATGTCCTATCAACGTCAAGGTCTGAATCATTCTATAAATAAATTTATTTTGAAAATGGTGAGATGACCTGTAAATAACATACCTTAGAAAGCATCATCAAAAGAATTTATCCTCCCTTGAATTTCGGCCTTGTTTACTTCAACTTCTCTCTGAAATTTGGCTTAGATACACTTTTGTTACCTTAGTCACCTATAGATATTCAATATGCTCAAGTGTGATTAAAATGAGAGAGCCTTACCCCTTATTTATACTTTCATGTAGCTTCCTCAAGGGGTTACTGTTTAACCATCTTAACCCACTTTCCTTATTTTAGGGTTAACTAACTTCTAACCACTTGTCCAATTAGTAATTTATCCATTAAATTTATTATTTGAATAATTTTTTTTGTATCCAATTTGACTTATAGTACACTCATCACTTCACTTTACCTCAANCCACTTCTAACCACTTGTCAACTTAGTAATTTCTCCATTAACTTTATTATTTAAATAATTTATTTTGTATTCACTTTGAATTATAGTACACTCACCACTTCACTTTATTATTTACCTTCTAAAAATATCTTAAACCACGTTGACTACTTTGACCTTTTGGGGCTTCTAGATGACTCATGAGGGTTCTCCGAATTCGTAAGGCCATAACTCTCAAATCATGAGGAGTTATGTGATGTTACACATACCACCAAAAATGACATGACAAGTAATATCCATCTAGAATAGTCTTACCTTCAAATATATTAAAACTCATATCATTATGCATCAAACAAACTTTGGTCCATTACCCAAACCTTTGTGCTACCGAAATTTGCTCCCAGACTTTCTCCAAGGGTTGAAATCAATCTACAATATCAATCTCCAATGGTTGACATCAATGAAAACCAACAATCCATACTAATTTTCCATCAACCTAATCCAACGGTCTGACAATCTCCCCCTTTGGCATTGATGGCAACACCAACATTGATGGCAACACTTAGTCATGATAACATTCATGCTTATACTCCTCATCAATGCTTCTATCTCTCCCCCTTTGACATCAATGAAAAAGGGTATATCCCTTTGGGGCTGCTCCCCCTTACCGAACTCTCCTTGGAATGCTCCCCCTGTATACATGCCTTTGTGCTCTCTCTCCAAGTATTTCTATCCCACATCTGATAAATCTCTCCCCCTTTGTTATCAATGGAAAAGGTATCTTTCCATTTGAGGTTGCTCCCCCTAACTGAACTGTCCTTGGGGATACTCCCCTTGACTGAGCTCTTCCTGAAACTGATCTCCCAACCTGAACTGTCCTCTTTATGGTGCTTCCTCATGTAAATATAAGACATATAAGATAAGAATTTGAAAGCATTCATTTTGGAGTAGAAATTACTCCGAGTCTCTGGCGAAGATACTCAAGGGCTTCCCATGGAAGTGGTTTTCTAAAGATGTCTTCCACTTGTTCGATTGATCCCACATATTCAACTCTGATGTTCTTCTCTGCAACCTGTTCTAGTAGAAAGTGATACTTGATTGGAATGTGCTTAATTTTGGAGTGCATCACCAAGTTCTTTGAGATATTGATGGCGCTTTTATTATCACAATAGATTGGAATGGAATCATCATACTTAACCTGTATATTTGTCAGATTTTGTTTCATCCATAGAATCTGTGTACAACATGGTGTTTCTACAATATACTCTACCTCAGCTGTAAATAAGGATATTGATGATTGTTTCTTGCTTAACCATGATACTAAACACTCACCCAAGTAGAATGCTTCTCCATTGGTGCTTCGTTGGTCATTAATGCAACCTACCCAATCTTCATCTGTGTAGGAAATAAGTGATAGACCCTTTCCTTTTGGATACCATAATCCAAACTCTTATGTTCCTTTCAGATATCTGAAAATCCTTTTCACTGCTAATACATGTGATTCCTTTGGTGTTGCTTGAAATTGTGCCATCTGTCCAACTGCCTCCATTACATCTGATCTGGATGTTGTCACATATAGTAAGCTCCAAATCATTGACAGGTATTTCCTCTGGTTTGTAGACTTTGAATCATCATCTTTACTCTATGTTGGCACATGGGAAAACCCAGGGTTCAACACTACAACAACGCACCAACAAAACCCTAACTACCGGCCCTTTCGGCAACACCTGCGAAGAAGATGAAGTCTCACCTGAGGTAGAGGCAGGGGTGGTTGTAGGACTCAAGCATGGATGATTTTAGGGGCTAAATTTCTCTCATGGGATAATTTTCCATGGTTTTTCCAAAAACGAGATTCGCTATTTTAAAAATTATTCGCCCAAATTCTATAGGATAAAATTATTTTACCTTAAGAATCGCCAAAATTTTATAAAAACTATATAAAATTCTTATAAATTTGAATATTTTTACAAAAATATCGCTAAACATTTATAGTTGGCATATGAAGGATTAGTAAGATTCGCCAAGGTTTCTACATTTTAAAACAAATTTCCATCCTTAAAATCATCCCTAGACTCAAGTGTCTGCAACCTTAGCTGGGACACATATCTGTAATTAAATAGCTTAAAAAGTACTTAACATTGATTATTCATCAATATTCAACCCTTATTATACTTTACAGATAGCATAGAGCATCGCAGTATTCACTTAGATCTAAGGTATTTAAGCACTTAGCAACAGTAAACAGATCAGATCCAGTATATCAGCACAAAGCATCCTCATACACATCAGATCTAATATTCATACACATTTAATAAGAACAAAGCATAAGTAAATCTATCTAAACATGTCATAGCACTTAGCAACAGAGGGACAACACAGGTAAGTAACAACACAAAGCATGACACACAGATGTATGTGGTTCACCCCCACCTTGGGGCTACATCCACCAAATTTTCTTATTTATTATCTTGGTCAAGAAGTTACAACACTGAGCCTAAAAAATCCTTACTCCACACAGGACATAAGATCTGCACAGCTCGCTAGATCCTTCTTCCTTGCGCTTTAGCACAAAGCCTGTCCCAACCTCCTACAACAACTTGCACTTAGCCCTGCAAGCCTCTTACAATCATGCATAGAGATTTTACAATCCACATCCGATCACACAGATCTAATTACTAGAACTAAGCCATCTCCCCCCGCTCTTACATTTCCTTAGTATCTATTTATAGATTACAAAAGTGAGCCTAAGCGTGGGTAAACCCACGGTCCGACATCCCTTTCCCATTACATTAATCCAAAACCCTAAAAGAGGCCCAAAGTGGACCGAGATCCCGTGATCTCTGCTTCGCATGACACTCCATCTTTGATAGGTTGTCGAAGTCCCAAAAACGATCAAATATGACCAAGTGTTCCTCAAAACTTGGTTAAGGGCCAACACTCTACTTGCAACTGGTTTGCATAGGAGTGGTAACTAGTTTGCAATATTCCATTTCGAACCTTTTTAGCATTTCTCTGATATAATTGGTTTGAGAAATAAAAATTCATTTCTTGCTTTGACATATCTGAAGACCCATAAATAAGGATAGTTCTCCAAGTAATGACATTTCAAATTCATTCTGCATATCATTTGCAAATTTCTGGCTTAACCTGTCATTAGTACTTCCAAAAATAATATCAACAACATAAATTTCAATTAATAAAATACTACCTTGAGTTACCTTGATGTAGAGGTTGTTGTCTGTGCTTCCTTTCCATAGTTCGTAGGGAGTTTTATCATTGGTGTTTCTGAGCATTACTCTGTTTTGAATGTGAAATGTTGTATGCACTGCATGTGTCCAAAAAATATCTGTCAATTTGGAATCCATTAGCATTGTTCGATCCATTTCCTGTGTAATTATCATCCATTATGATAATGTTCCTTTGTCTCTGAACCACTCTCTGAACCAATCTATGAATCCATGCTCTCGTCCACTATCATATATATGTCCATACTGTCCAAGACTCTACTTGTACAACTGTCCATAATGCTAACCCATTTATCACTATACTATCATGAAGTCTTGATTAATCTATCAAACTATACTTCTACTAACTGAATGTTATGGAATTGTCTTCTCAAACTCTGCAAGCTACTCGAAGGATGGTTCTTTGGTCTGTCACAACTATCGCATAGAGTCTCCATGTCTAATATCCATATTACCTGGGAGTATCTAATTTGGATGGCTCATAACAATTCTTTCTCCGATGTGTATTCATCATCATCTTCATTGGTAGATTCATCATCTCTATGAGATATGACTTCTTTCTTTCTGTCTATGGATTCATCTTTCACTACAATACCTGAAATTACAATCTCTTGAACATGTTCCTTATTTACTTTTCCTTCTTTTATTTCATTTATTTTCCAAACCTTTCTATATCTGACATCCTTCTTTTTCTCTATAGTTTTTTCTTCATCTCGTTTTATTGCCAATCTTGCGATCTCTGGGACCCGGTCTTTGTTCACATGTTCTTCCTTTTTTCTTATCCATACTTTCTTATATCTAATATCAGTTTTTTCTTTAATGGAAGTATCGATCATGATTCTACAATCACGAGCTATGTGTCCATAGTTATGACATTTGTAACATTCAATTTTATGTGGGGCCACATAGGCATTTATTGCTTGAACATTTATTTTATAATCCTTGCAATCTGCAACCTTATGTCCAAAGTTAGTACAATAAAAACAATGATCATAAAAGAAATTTGCATACTTGGGAGTGAATGATATTCTTTATGGTGTAGTCCTTCTGAATTTCTGCCTTGATTGATCATGATCATGATTGAAGCTTCTGTGTGGCTTGAACATGGATGGTTTTCTTGAAGATGTATCTTTATTAGTTTTCTTAGATTCTGGTTGACCATGATTCCTTCATTTGAGTAATTCTGCAAAACTCTTTATATTTTCTTCATTATTATTTTCTAGCAACGTAGAGTGCTTCTCTTCATTCTCTACAACTGATGTGGATGTTTCTGTCTCTTCAACATTCTTGTTAAGCTTGACGATTTTGACTCTTAGTGTGACAACTTCTTCTTCAATATTCTCAACCTCTTCTTATTTCTTCATTATCTGAGACTTCATGACTTCTTCTGTTCTCTTTGCTTCTTCAAGTTGGATTTTCAATGTAATTATTTCTTCTTCCAGTCTTCTCTCTTCTTGGCCAAACTCTTTCTCAAGTTGGTTTACGTCATTGGTTCTTTCCTTGAGATGATCCATCCATATATTTTCTCTCTTTTCTGCTTCTTCCTTTTGTGCTTCTATGTTGGCTTCTAAACATTTATTTTGATATTCTATAGTTTCTTCAATTCTTCTAGCCTCTTCTAGTTGAGCTCTTAAATTATTGATGACCTGCTGATCTTTTTCGGAACCTTGAACACTTTCCTTTTTCTTCATCAATTCTTTCTTGGAGGACTTGTTTTCTTCTCTTTCTTTCTTTAGATATTCAATTGCACTGATCAATTTTTCTCTGTAATCAACTTCTGCTTCTTCGTACTCTTCCTCTTCTGAATATGTCTGACATTATGAGCATCTTTCTTATTGTTTCGTATCTGCATCTTCTTTGGCATTTTCTGAATCTGCGATGGGTGAAGAATATATGTCATATAACTTATCCCAAATTTCTTTGGCTGATGAAAATTTACCAACCTTTTCTCTTACAGAATTAGGTAATCCTTCCCAGATGAAATCCATTGTTATTTTGTTATTCTTCTTCAATTCCTTCTTGGTTGCAGTCTTTTCCATTTTTTAACCATCATATCCTATAACAAATGATAGTCAAATACAATGTCCCTGTTCCTGTAAAAACACTTTTGTCTTTATTCTCTACATCTCATACTTAAAACCATTCTAACCATTAAACATTGGTACTCCATTCTCAGAATAATCCATGATTTCCTTCCAATGGTTAAACTGTTTCCTGAAGGAACCTTCTCTGATACCAATTGTTGGATTACTGAGAGGGGGGTGAATCAGTAATAGAGAAATGTAATCCTTTTTCACCATAAAATGAAAGCGTTATATCAATGTAGCATTATCATCCAATAGTTGCAGAGTAAATAAACAATGAACAAATGAACAATCACACACATACATAGTACACCAGTGTTTTACGTGGAAATCCAAAGAGGGAAAAAACCACGAAATGTTTTTCTTATATATCTTTAAGAATTACATTCATTGAAAGCACCAACTTCCTTTGTTTTCCAATTGCAAATGGAAGGAGGCTCCAACCCCCTAGCTTCTCAGGCTACAACCTGAGGGACGCTCCAACTCCCCAATTCTATAGCTACAACCCCCTATGTTCTCCAACTAAAAATGGAAGGTGGCTACAACCACCTGTCCTTGCCCCGTCTAACCACCCTGGTATATAAGTAGAATGATGGAACCACTCTCACACTATCACTGTGAGATATACTGTTGTAAAACTGTACCAATCAACCTGCACCTAACAACCTATACCAATAACCTAAACCATGGATCAACTTGTACCTCAACCTGTAATCAACCTATAACATACACAAGTGCATCAACCATGCACCAGCCTGTAGTCAACCTGTACCATAAACAAGTGCATAAAACATGCATAAACCTGTACCATGAACAAGTGCATCAACCATGCACCAAACATGTACCATGAACAAGTGCATCAACCATGCACCAAACCTGTACAAATAACACGTCACAACAACCTGTCCAAACAACCTATCACAACAACCTGTCTCATCAATCTTATCAACCAAATCAGATCTACTCACCAATATCAATCACCAAGACAACTCTCAAAGATGTTACATCATCCATACACCATGTGTCAACAATAATACTAACAAGTGCCTCCAACCATGTACCAAGTGTGTACCAATCATTTATCA